>CM043021.1:74418321-74699620 GCA_023690525.1 Holotrichia oblita | reverse complement strand
AGTTAATCAACACTATTACCAATAAGTCCTTGAAAAATGTCGAAAAAGCGTTCTGCGTGTGAGATCAAACATCAAGAGCAACAGATTTTGCATGACGGTACTGCACTATGTCAGAGTGCTATTTCAATTAACGACTTTCTGGTCCTTTCAATGACAAAAATGTTTTTTGCCCTCTTCAGCCGCTTTGTTTGCTCGACTTGAGTACGTTAAACGTATTTTCTTTTATCAAAACTCCTCTCAAAAGGCGTCACTTTGGATTAATTGCAAATGCTATGAGAGTTTATTAGACTAAAAACACTAACAAAATCAGTCTCATTACTTAATTTGTAGACCTTTAGTGGTCCAATTGTAGAACAAAATATCTATATAATATTGGTAGAAAAATTCTGTAATTTAAAATAGTAGAATGGCTACCTCACTTCGAGCACAGTTTGATCTTTGACCCTGCGAAGGAATTTACTTTCATGTGAAAATTATCTCGTTATTATGAAGGTTGTTCTTGGAAAAAATTAATTCCATGTTACTGTTAGCTATTTAAAGAATGTGATCAAATTTTTTAAATATTTGATCAGGTATTGAATGGCTTTGATCAGATATTGAACGGCTTTCATCAGGTATTGAACGGCTTTGATCAGGTATTACACAGCATCGTGCTATTTAAAGTTGATCACATTCTTTAAATAGCGAACAGTGAAATGGAATTAATTTTTTCCAAGAACAACCTTCATAACAACGAGATAATTTGCACATGTACTTAAAATACTTTCATATTACATACTGTGTTACTACATTTTTTTGTCAAATCGTTATTTCTATATGAAACGCTTTATTGCATTTCTCTTCTTCTTCTTTCAATACCAATCTGTAAAATTTTCTTCCTTTTAAAGTCAATTTAAAATTTTCTTCCTTCAGTATCATAGTTGTTGCAATTGCGAAGGTCAATAGTTTGGCTGTTTCTAATAGAAAGAGTGAAAATGTCATAATAGGGAAGATGATTGTTTTAGCATTCATGCAACGGATTCTAACCATCCTGCACATTGTAACACAGTGAACAGGTACACTATACATACTTACCAACATAAACCTAACTGTAAAAAAAAACAGCATTATTGTTATCTTTGTTGTTGATGCAAACATTGGCAGCTCGATATGCAGTAAATATAAATTCATTCACTGCCATTTGGATGTTGAATACAAATAGCGCTGAAACTTCTAGGAATTAGGCGAAGGACGTGCTACGGGAAGATGTACTCACGACGTCTAATGAATATTGTATCCGCTATAACATATTTTTTGCAATAGGTGGTTCACACTAGTAGGTCATAGACTCATAATTGGTATTAGCTCACATTAAGCAAAACTTATTTCTTTTTTAAAGAGATATTTCATTAGGTGCCAGTTCTGAAGAAATATTGTTAGATCGTGTCCTTACAGGAAAGTGGGCACGACAAAATGCATAATACGCACGTTGGTATGTACTGGCACATGTATACATAATGCAAAATTTACTATCTGTTTAATAATTTTTCAATGTCGGCGCATAAGCTATTACTACTATCGGCTTGAATGTTTCATGGAGGTAGTCCTTTCTGTAAATTACATTTACAAGGTCCCGACAACCTCAGCCAGTCGATTCATAGCAAAATATGTGACAGAGTTGGCAACATGCGGGGTTCGCTTTGAATTATGTTTTCCGTAAATAGTACTTATAATAATCGGGTGGTCAATTCTTAGTTCTGGATGGAATTTTCAGAATAGCGATGCGAATCGTTATTAATGTTTATTATATCTAATATTTATTATGTATGTATATTATTTATGTATACAAAAATTCAGTTCCATAAACTCTAACATGTACAGAACATCCATCCTTATATTAAGAGACAGTTTCATAATGTACCTCCACTCTAACTTTTTAATTATGTACATATATCGTAATATATAAACTCCCTCTATATCAGGAAATTATTTACTAGAATTAACATCAAAATAATATACTCTTGTTATTGTTTCAGCTTCGCAAAAACATCTGACTTGATTCTTAATCTTAATTTCTTATGACAGAGTAATTTTCAAATATTCTTTATTTTTGATATAAATTATACATGAAATCAGTTGAAAATGGTCCGATACAAGTTAATGTCTTAAGTTAAATCCTGTTATGGAACAAATAGAAGAAATCTGGAAAATACTGAACAAATTTGTGAAACTGCGCTGTGGATCTAACTTCTTAACGTGGATTTTGTTTTATATAACGATTTAGGTATCATTTAAGTAGTAGGAACCCTGTTAAAATAGGCTACTTTTCTAATAACAGTCTGCTTATGCCCATTTCTAACATGATATTCACTGAATTCAGTCAGTACTAAGTGTGTCTTCATTCTATAACACACAAAATCAATGCAAAAGCATTTTTCTTCAGCTTCTCTAATATTGCTTTCGTTGCTGTCGTTGTTTTTTCCCCGCTGTTCTCGCTTTTCTTCTGTTCTCCTTTACTAATTGTTTCCTTACCCTTGTATTTGTGGTGGTCCAATATCTGGCTTATTTACATTTGTACTATTAGATCGGTTACACCTATGTCCAAGTCGGGCAGGGTTTAGAAAATTTGATTTTTAACGTTTTGGTATCAATGATATATAAGAAAAGAGAGTTCGAAGTCGGACTCTTGAAATACACATTCGTTGCATGGCAGAGGTAACGTTTCCAATTATCTTGCTACCTATTTATGCAACTTTTCAACGGACCGTAAACCGCGACATCAAGAGGCTGAAGCCGACGAGAAAAATGCGGGGAAATGGCAACAATAGTTTTGTTCTTCTCAGCCTTGCTAATCACCTTTAGAGTAATGTACGAGCTGTGGCTTTTAAGAACTAACAAAACCGGATCCTCTCTTGACGGCTTTACATGATTTACAAAATTGTTCAAAGATTTCCAACCTGCTTTTGACCTTGTTCTGCAATCACTTCGCTTGGTTTTTGAAAACGATTACTTTCGTCCACATTCCAGATTTGTGATAGACCGAAAGTGTATATTTTTAGCATCGATCTGTAACTCTCAGATTTTTGAAAACCAGGATTAAACTTATCTCCGGAACTCAAATTGGGTTCTGATTTTCTTGAAGAAATTAGTGAACCAATCATCTTTCGCGATCTTCTTGACTTTTCTAAGTGTTTCACTGGATCTCTTGCTGCAGAAATAGAACACTGAACACTTCAATCTATAAAATACAAAAAACTGAGCTAGTCTTACCACCGCCTTGTTAATGACAGCTTTGTTGTCGAAACGTGTCGGTTTTTAGTAAAATGTTTTTTGGTGTTTTGTGGGCTGAAGTGTTTAGTGTTTGATCTTTCTATTTTATTAAAAATGGCACACCATTTTTATTACGTCACTAGAAATTAAACCAAAACAACTACTAGCACACTTTAAGAGATAGCGAGCAATTTTTCTTCTTGCTTAAGGGTTAATATTAACTGAATCTGCTCATAACCTACTCTTACTAGAATTCGTTCTTTTCTTTCTTTGTTCTTGATGTAACGTGACAAAGGTCAAATTCGTTGGCCATCTTTCTGTACTTTCTTTTTCGGTTCATTATTCGTGTGCTGCTAATTCGTACAACTCTACCGATTAAGTGTCCCGCGTAGTTTTTCTTTTGTAAACTCTCATACATCAATCCCACGTTAAACTGGAGAAGGCAAAGGTGTTCATAGGTAATGGGCTCATACGTGGGGTAACTAAAGGTTAAAGCTTTCACCTTCGATTTGATGATTCTAGCTACAAGGTTCCTTCTTATGTATACAATATTATAGAAAAAATTATAATAAAATAATGATGTAGTAGCATAGTATTAGCGTCAACTTTCAAGGAACATATTGAAAAATTGTGTATTTTAAAAACTATATTTGCCTGGTCCTCGCACAACGCTTTTAAGATACACACCTACTAAGCACAATCTGTAAGCTGTTGCACAATGGTAAAAGACTGCAAATTTGTAGTAGACACATTTGAGCTATCATTTGAAAACCCGAACAGGGACTGATCAACCATTGTTATCCTGCTAGGCTCTTTGATTTAACACTTGCAGGTTTCAATTCTTCAAAATTGTGGTATTATTATCATTAAATATCAAAAACCTCTTCCACCCTACTTTAAGATACGTAAAATAAAGAAACTTGTTGTCTAGTTAGCTACTGAGAACTGCTACTCTTCAAACAGAGTTCTAATATGTTTAATTCTGTATAAGCTTGCCAGACCAATCTCATACAGGATGTACACAAAATTTGACAAAACATTACTTTTAAAAAAATTTTAAAAGGTTCCAAGACGGATCTTTAAATTTGGTACCAACTTGCCGCCTATAGCTAACTGCTGTAATACAGGTATTTACTTATGTGTGTTTAGTTAATCATGGCCGAAGTGATAGAATAGAACTGTCAATCATTTTCCCGTAACTATACAAACGAAAATTATTTAAATTCATTTTAAGTCTACAGTGTGTTTCACTTTTCATGGGGACACCTAAATAACTTTTTTATTTTGAAAGCAATCAATATAAAATTTTTATCAGTTATGTAGGCCACGACAATGCATCTTTTCATATGAATAGAGTTTTTATAAAGTCAAAATCTAGCCAACTACGATTAAAATAAAAAGTAGCGTTTCAAGTCGGGTCATAGTAGCGATTAAGATAGAGCAAAAAAGTATTAAGAAAAGTTATTACAAATCACTCAAGAACTCCAAATACCAAATTTCTCTGAAAAATTTGTAATTTTACATTTTCTCCATTTTTATGCCATCAGCAGATGATAATTTGTTATTGCAATAATAAGAGTGCCATGAAACAAGAAAACGATTCGCAAATTTTATTCAGTATTAAAGAACAAAATATAGCAACAATTTAACGAACAATATTTTAAATAGGATCTTTTTCAACTAGATCACCTTGAAGACGGATACATTTTTCCAATCGTCTTTTGTGATTCAGTACAACTCGTCGTAGTATTTCTGGGGAAATTTCTCGGCAGGCTTGTCGGATTCTCTGACACAGTTCCTATATGTTTTGAGGTCTTGATGCATACACAACATTTTTAATAGTTCCCGAAAGGAAAAAGTCAAGTGGTGTAATGTCAGGCGATCTAGGAGCCCACTCTATTAACGGGCTATTACGACCTATCCATCTTAACGGAAAGTTCTCGTCTAACCATGCTCGCACTATTCTTGCGTTATGAACCTGGGATCCATCTAGCTGGAAGTACAAATCTCGCCTCTCATCCAGTGGTAAATCATCAAGCACATCCATTAATTCAGTATTTAAAAAATGTAAAAAAACCTTTCTGCATTTAGCGTGTCAAAAAAGAAAAACGGGCCAATGATTCGTGCATTTAAAATTCCGCACCACACATTAATTTTCTGTGAATATTGTCTTGCCCAGTATCTACAGTTCTGGGACGAAACTACACCGTTAGTAGTAAATGTAGCTTCATCACTAAACATAATTTTTTTCAAAAATTCTCTGTCATTTAGATAATTACCTTGAGCCCATAGACAATACTCCATTCTTCTATGGAGATCTCCATCTTCAAGAGTGTGTAAATATTTTGGCTTATACGGTTTCAATTTGTGACGACGGAGACATCTCCAAATTTTAGAGTAAGAGATATTTAAATTTCTAGCCATATCTCGTAAACTCGTGTGAGGATTATTACGATACGCTGCTAATATTACTGCATCTAAATGGTGTTCTCGATTGTTCAATCCTCGTGGACGTGGTTTAGTAACATTTCCAGTAGTGTTGAAAATATTATTCAAGTATGCAACAGTTCGATGACGGATGGGTGGACGTTCAGGGTGCCTCGCGTTAAACTCTCTAGCCGCCTCTCGGGTAGAACGTACATTGTCACCAACAATTCGAATAATTTCTACTTTTTCAGCAATACTTAAATGTCTATCGGCCATTGCTTAGCAAAGTTCGATAGTTGCAACTGAAGTAAACTGTTTAGTGAATTGACGTTTGATGTTTGACGTTTGAACTGATGAATCGTTTTCTTGTTTCATGGCACTCTTATTATTGCAATAACAAATTATCATCTGCTGATGGCATAAAAATGGAGAAAAATGTAAAATTACAAATTTTTCAGAGAAATTTGGTATTTGGAGTTCTTGAGTGATTTGTAATAACTTTTCTTAATACTTTTTTGCTCTATCTTAATCGCTACTATGACCCGACTTGAAACGCTACTTTTTATTTTAATCGTAGTTGGCTAGATTTTGACTTTATAAAAACTCTATTCATATGAAAAGATGCATTGTCGTGGCCTACATAACTGATAAAAATTTTATATTGATTGCTTTCAAAATAAAAAAGTTATTTAGGTGTCCCCATGAAAAGTGAAACACACTGTATGTGGAATGTAACACTGATATCAAGAATATGTGCATAGTACGCAATTTTACAAACTGTGGCTCCACCCCGAAATAATTAACATTACGTTCAAACATTTTCAACTGCATCGATGAGGTAAGATTTCACACATATTTATAGAACTCAAGAAGTGTCCAGAAAGTCTAAATATTACTTTTTTTTATCAGAAAAACTAATTACATTTTTTTGCAGGATCTAAAATTCTTAGTTCTTAAGCAATTATTAAATATTTTAGGAAGAATGGATTGCCAATAATGAACCAGCCTTTCCTCCTTCCAGCCTTTCGATATAACATCAAAAACTTTCTCGAGGACATGGAAGGAGCTGTGTTATCTCTTAAAGTTTTATATTCCAAACATGTCAACGTCTAGTTTAAAAAATGGAAGCTTACAACTAGAATGAAGGTATTAAAACAACCACAAATGTTTAATAGATAAATATTTGTTTGTGTACACATTCTCTATATTGTACATGTAATACCATTGGTAATACATATGAGTATATATGCTTGAGTGTTGTAGTTGTTTGACCCTGATTTGGCGGTCGCATGGTAGAAATGCATGCGACCTTAGCTTACTGACTGACTGCGAGGCCGTTCAGTGTAAATCAATTTATCGCACAACCATGATGCTTTGCCTATAAAAAAGAGGAAAAAAGCGCCACATTAATACTAGCGAGCTCGCTTTACTACATGTTTACAACTACATATTCGTTTGCGGATATGTTAAACGCTTCGACAATGCTATGTACGTTTTTTCTGTGTTGTGACATATTATCGCACTTGTATGACAAACATTTCTCTGTGTTTTTGAACTTAGTTCTTGTAATCGCTTTGCAATTAGTACATCTGCTATATTTCAATTTAATGGTTGTTATATTTTAAGCTGTATTTATTGCAAATCTGTTATCTGTAGTCTTTATTGATGATAATCTACAGCGCCCTCAATTCAAGATATGCAAGACTCCAAAACAGCCAAACACCAATTTTATTGATAGTGTCTGAAAACATTGTGATATATAGCAATAGACGGAGACAAGCTAGCTGTGATAGATCTGCTTTTGGATAACCTTTTGATAGACTTTATGATACCACCTAACATTTTCATCTTGAGCTTTGGTAAATTTTGTCGTGTACTTTTTTCTATACAAATGTTCTATGCAAGAGATTTCCAATGATTAAAGGGAAATCCCGAATAGGATTAGAAATATGACAAAAATATTGAAGACTTCTAAAAAAAAGCACATATATTCTACGACTGTTTGAAATTGTAGGAGACCTATAGGAAGCTATAATTGTGGATATAATTATACCGAACAAACATGAACAATGTGCTTCTTATTTATATTGTCGTAAGATACCATGATTCAGTCTTTCAATCGAGGCAATTGATGTTGATGTCGTTCACTGAATTCCTGCTCGACGAGTTCCTCGGAGATGGTGGTCTATAGGTTTGGTACTCATAAAAGGTCTCTTCCATTATGCAGGAAATTGGTTGAGGTTCAAAAACTTAAAAAAAAAACAAAAAAGCAATGTTGTGATACTGTCCTTGGAGGGGCAAATAGTTAATGGAAAAATCGGTAAGACACAAAAAACTGATTAAGACGAGTGAAACATTTAAGGATTATTCAGGAATTTTCCAGGTAAAAAAGCTTCAAACAAACGCTAATCGAACAACTAACATAAAATAAATTTGCATCAAAGTTTTCTTTTCGAATTACGTTAAAGACTTTTAGCCCTAGACGACCCAAAAAAAATTAATGCCATTTACTAAGGTGATCTAGCAGCTTCTCGAAAATGCTCGTCAATATATTGTCATTTTCATTGTTATAATGTGCTGGAGCACCATTAATCTGATACCAACTCTCTTCTCCAAAAAGCTCTTCCCCAAACTCCGACACTACTGCACGAAATGTGAAATGATTTAAATAAAAGGCATTTATTTACAGAAATGCGTTTATTATAAAAATAGTACATGAAAGCAGATGCTCGAAATGTTGCCCTCTTGTTTGGTTGCACACGCGAACTCTGGTGAGCTTTCCATTCGATGTCGACTGTTTTCAGTGTAATCTGCAGTTCCTTCTTCGCTGCTCCGCTCGCGGATTTACGAGATCTTACTTTCTTTTTAGGAAATCTGTCAACACAACCATGAAGTTGACTACCTATTTGTTCAAACGTAATTGCAAGATTAATGGAATAGGAAACAGTCAATATTAATGACTATCACACTGTCAAATTTTTGAATTAGAAAATCAGGCATATCAATATAAAGTTTCAAAGTATTTTCTTTAGCAAGATTGGCGACACTGCAATAGTTTTAAATTGTACTTCAAATTGTGACAGCTGTCAGTGACAAACCTAAATTAAAGAAGCTTACGTATGGCTATTTATTCAACATGTTGGAGTTACAACGCAAAAAGTTTGTAATCGAAAGTTACTTCAGAACTGGTCGAAAAATAAATAAATAATGTCATGATTGTCATCATAGATTGTTACCGCAGATATATTTTCATGATAACCAATAACTGAAAAAGAAATATACATCGAAATTGCAATCAAACCAACACAAAAAAATACCTATGGTATTGCGTGACGTCAGTAGTCTTGTACTTCAATACTTGGCCGCATTTTCATAAATGCGCTGAAAAATGAGACGTTAAACATTTATATCTCAATAAATAATAAAGATATAGCAAGATAGAAAAATACGGATCATTTTTTTTTTATTTATCGAGGTGATTAGGTATATATAATTTGAAAAATGTTCCTGTTCCCCATTGTTGTCGAAAATCCTGTAAACATTGATTGATTACATAAAAACCCACTGTCATTTTCTATCATGATTCATATCCATTTACCAGTTCTAAAATAATTACTAATAATTACAAACTTAGTGTTGTGTTATTAATAAAATAAATAATCTAATCGATAAAAAACTTTTCAATAAATTGACTTAAATATGTCAAAATTTTACGAAAAATATTACTGTTCTACAATGTTCCCGAATTAAACTGAAATCATCGGGTATTCTAAATGACAATTTAATTGAAGACATATGTAGTACATACATACAAACATGGTTACCCATTACCATCCAAAATACGTTTTCACTAATCGTTTGTTTAAACTTTTCTATAACGAAGAGAATTTTCAGAAACATTTTTGAATCTCTTACTGATCATTACATGTTAGTTTTGATGTGCATACCTATGTATCTTGTTTTAGTTATTTCTTTCTGATTGATGCTCACATGGCAATATTTTAGGCAAAATCTTTCGTTCATAAAGCAGTTCACAGTAATATTTTTCTACTCTGAGTAAAATATTTTCTCTTAGTAATTAACTGCTAATCATTACCTCAATCGAGAGAAATATTTACACAAAACATCATCCTATTTAAGTTTTGCGTCATCTAAAAATGTTTTTAATCACACAAGATCGATATGTATGTACATCGATACTATCACTTTGATATTTTCAATAAAATATCAAATAACAAATTAACAAATTTAACGGGTCGATGGCCGCAGTGGTTAGGCGGCTGACTATTGTTGTGAGAGGACGATAGGTGCCGGGGTTCAATTCTCTGGAGGGACGGTGACATTTTTTCAGAGAGTTTAATCCCGGATCGACTTGCCATTCGCTGTTGGGAGCAAAGTGATTAACAGCGCGGCATCATAAAAGGCGATATGATGCTGTCACAAAGCCATTTAAACACAACTTACACACACTAAACTACACCGCAAGAGTTGCAGTGATAGCCAGACAAGTGATACAGCTTACGAAGTCACTGCAACTAAGCACCCACCACACATTAAAAAAAAAAAATGTAGGTATTTAGCTCCTAAGATCCTAAAAATGTTTAAGCTACTTTACTTTCCAATTGCAGAAATACCAATTAATTAATCATTAATTGACATTAGAAAATTAATAAGTAGATATACCGTTAGTTTTACATATCTGTTTATATAAAAGAAGAATTGTGGTATTAATTCCAGAGCAGGTAGGTACTGGAACAGATCCCTTTTTCTTTAGCGTTCTTCTTAAGTAAAATACTTTCTCTTAAGTCAAGCCACAATAACGAATTCATACGTTTGAAACGATTCAATCTTTCCCAAAATAATCCTAAAAATATATTTTGATATACATATGTACCTTACCTATACTAAACTACTTTTTCCGCATATTACAAGACTTGTTAGAAAATTTCGCTTTCACTATTTTATAATTTAATTCAATAGATAACGCAATAAATTCTCTCAGACTATAGATCAGCCAATAAATTTACACGATTACTATAAAAGAAAGGACTCCGTTCAAGCGAAGGTCAAGATATTTATAGATGCGAGTATCAAAAGCTTCATTAATATTGTTAACTGTCATTTTCCGAATAAATCACTTATGGTTAGATCGACGATTGCAAAACTTTGATATTGTGAGAAGAGAAATGGTCTTTGGAGAAAGTTCCCTTTTGCGTGGAAGTGTAGTGGGTCATCACGACTAATTTTTTGTCGTACTCGAGATTCACGACTACAATTCCTTTGTCTATAGACTGTAGAGTTTGTGGATTGCATTTAGAATTGTTCAGTCATCCGAATTAATAGTTTCTGATAACTTTTACGGTCAGTAATACAGTACGTTTTTATTGACGAATTGAGTTGGAGATATGTTAATATAAAGCGAAATTTAAAGAAGAATTAGTTCTTTTCTTCGATTAATCTGCCCCGAATAAAATTAATTGCGATAAATATTATGGGCTGTCACTATTAGATTAAAATATATCAGACCGTTTTCGTTTGTAAAAATGCGATTAGATGTTTCTGTTTGACATAGTGATGGAAATTTTATATTTGCACATGATATTGCAAAATGATTAATAAATTAATTTTTATATATGTGGTTGTAGTTAGCAACAACGCTATTGATTTAATTTGCTTACAAAAACATAAAATAAACCAATATGAGTTCTGTATACGTTAACCGGATTATATACGTATATCTGCACGTAACTTAAATTAACGTTATTCACTATCCAAATTATAATACGTATATAGGATTTAGAGAAAAAAAACAATTTCGCAATGGAAATTCTTATCTACGTACAAATTAGCGATATAAAATTTAGAACAATTATAACTTTGAATAGAACTTCTGAGTTTGTTGTAGTGTTTTTATCGTCATAGTTTAAGTAGAGATCAAATGTAGATAATAAAAATGAGTAGCAAATCTGCGCACACTTGGCCCCATACACTTGACCTGCACTAACGCTTTAAACATTATGCAACTTGTTATCAGCAAAACACGGCGCAAATTGCATAGTTACGTTTGAGCGTCGTGTTTTATTTTTTATTCTAAATATACGACATTAAAATGGAAGCTGATGACCTATGTGTTATTGTTTATACTTAACGTCGACAAAGTTAAATACCATATGCAAACATTACTTTTTAGCTCTACAATTAGAATTGTAAATATAAAATACAAACATTTCTATTTTGCGTTACAAAATTTCTAACTCGAATGCATAATTCGAAGAGTAAAACTGCTGTAATGATACTAAACCATTTCATCATTGGTTTATAAGTATTATCCTATCTTACATGCACCAATTACGCAGTTTATTTAAATTGCTCATATATGGTATATCAAACCCAAACATCAATTATAATTCATGTTGTGACCAACGTCATATTAATAAAGTTTAGCATCACCTATCTGAATTTTTTTCTTACTAACACAACACATTGCAATTCTCATTTTACGCGCAAAATACTATCTTTTATCTATGACAGACAGCCAAACAAGAGTGCCAATTTAGGATAATTCCCCAAATATTGCCTCAATTGCAAATATTAAAAATAGTGATAAAATAAGAACAAAAAAGAATTGATTATAGATAATGTGAGAAGATATTACACACAAAAATCGGAAATTATTATAAATTCCATTGTAATCTGTTCTATTGTTATAGACTGTGCAAATTTTGAATTAATGTATAAGGATATTTTCATTTCGTTGCAAAATTAATAAAACTAAATATGCTTAGATTTTGCTGATAAGCTAAACAACATTTATCAATAATCAGCGTTTGTATTACTAATAAACTTAAACCAATTTTCAAAATATAAGGACAAGGAAGATCAAAGTATTGATCGATTTGATTAACAGATTTAAAACAAGGAAGTTGTAAGTATGGATTCTTATGAGGGAGAGACCACAACGATAAAAAGGATTTGGTTTATACTTGGCTGTTAGTGTACTGAATACGAATACGATAATACAAAAGCAGTATCATGCGGTAGTTTCAGAACTAAAGTCCACCCCTCCCTCTTACCCTCCCTCTCCCCCCCCCTCCCCCGTCCTCTTTGAAAACTGTACGTTTTATTGTGGATTTTTTTGGTTCGGCCGCAATAAAAAACAATTTTGGTTATTTATTAACGTGACCCAATATAAAAAGCGATTAATTTGAGAATACAGCACTTTCTAAGTATACCATATTAGCGTATCTACATAATTGACTTGAACAAAGAAACAGAATAATGAACCATTTAAATGAATATTTATAAGCAGGTAAGGGGCCACCTTTGGCACCCCCCGCCACTACTCCCTCGGTGTCACACGTGACGCGGTCGTAGGTAGTTCCAAAACAGTCTAGCTAGTTTTGACCTGGTTTCAATCTGATTTTGACCTAGTTTTCGTTGGTTTTAAGCTGATGTTGAAAACAGCCTACCTGCTTTTTATCTGATTTTCGTTGGCTTTGAGCTGGGTAGGCTGTTTTCAAAATCAAGTCAAAACCAGGTCAAAACTAGGTAGACTGTTTTCAAAACCATACTCAAAATCAGGTAGGCTGTTTTGGAACTATCGACCGCGTCACGTGTGACACCGAAGGAGTAGTGGTAGGCAAGTTGGCTCCTTACCTACTCTTAAGTAATTCATTTTCTCCGTCTCGTCTTTGCTCATAAAGTATAGAATCTACAAAGATCTTAAAGGAGTGAAAAAATCGTGCCAGGAATGTTAGATTCAGCCAGAGTGGCCATACTTTGGAGGGGAGGAGAAGGGAAGGAGGGATTTCTTTTCAAAAGTTGAATTGTCACATTCGTTTACACCACCGTTTGATATTTAAAAGGAATTACATGGTTATGCAGTAGTTAAGACAAACTAAAGAGGAAATGAACTGATTAGAGATTGGAGCCTGTTAAGAGAAATCAGAAGAAACGTGCGAAAGAAGAAGTTAATGGTGATTTCAAAATGAATGAAAATTGGAAAGTTCAAGGCTGAAATAATAAGAATTCTTTTTATTTCAGTCCTTGAACACTAAACACTTTAACCCACTGAACACCAAACAAGTTTTAACTAAAACACCGACGCGTTTCAACAGCAATGCTGTCATTATCAAGGCGATAATAAAACTGTGGTGTTTTAGTTAAACTTAAAACTTGTTTGGTGTTCAGTGGGTTAAAGTGTTTAGTGTTCTACTTCTGCACCAAGAGATCCAGTGAAGAATTTCAGTCCTTAACAGAATGCAATCTCCAATTAATTCATGTACATCTTATGTTGACGTTTTGGCTTGATTCAGCACTGCTGGTTTCTATCCTCAAACGCACGTAACTCTCTGTGTCTCTTACAGACAAGCCTTCGCGACTCTCTTAAGACGTTACAACCCACTGATCGAGAACCGCTGATTTTGATATTCTGGAAGAAATAGTAAGTTATTCTTTAATTAGTAATTGCTTAAAATTCCTTGACTCAGATAGGTACGTTTAACTAGTGATGACACTTCTACGTTTCCTCCTATCCATTTCGACATTTGTATTTTGGAGATATTGATATTTGATTCAAAAAAGCCTCAACCTCTCTTTTCCAACTCTCTCTTTACAAACATCCAAAGCACTAATACCTACTAATTTTCACGCATGCATTGTTTGCAGTTATTCAGATAAAAGAGCATTCTTTTACAAAAATTAACTCCTAGTTTAACCACTTTAACTTCCTTTTCCGAATATTCCGTATTAGTGAGCGGCTTTTTTTATAAAACAACATACATAGATTTAATGTGTGTAGGTTAAGTTATGGTCCTTAGACTATCCCGAAGAATAATTGAATCAGTTTTAGATTGTTTTAAATTAAATTTAAAAGATAAAAGAGACGATCGAGCTGTTGACCTCGTTATGAACAGTCACCGCAAACATTTATAAACCCCTGTCACTCTCGCTGCCACTTCAATGACGTAGATAATTTTGCACCTTCTCTTCCAAATATCATTATGAGGTATTCGTTCAGACATTCCAACCGCAACATTACAATCTCCATATACTTTTGGAACTACTTCTTTTTTAACTTTTGTTTATTTTATGCTTGACTTATTAAGTTGAAGAAATCTATTTAATGCTATTATGCAGCAACTATTAGAGAAATATAATAATCAAAACTGGTTAAAGTTCATTTTCTTTAACTGAGTAGTTAGATTATTTCCGCAACATCCATCTGAGGGCCATTTCTTTAGTTTCATAATTCAATGTTCTTTAAACTCTCTAAGACATTTTATTAAAATCTACAATAAGCACCCATAACTTCATAACCTTTAAACAAACGAGAAATTCGCAATTTGTCTTGTACAAATATTATTGATTTCTTCAACCTTTTCATCAGGTAACACATATATACATTCAATTCAATTTTTCACTGTAAATCAGCTTGGTTGACAATATGTAGGTATTAGTACATCAACAAACTTATATTGAAATTTGCTCCGTGCACATTAAGCACTGAATAAGGTAATAAATGATCATTTATTCACATTAAACAAAAAGGCGGAAATGCAACCGTTACATAAGAGGAGTGTGGTATTGTTCAGGAAATACATGTTAGTCTTTAAATAAAATAACTTTCGCTTTCATCGTTCCTTTCAAAGATGGATATAACTATTCAAGCAAGATTTAAAGACAAAGTATATTGGGAAAAGGCTGTGCAAATATTCAGGCAGTCTATGATTTCAAGAGTTATAAAAAAAAAGTCCGATTAATGGATAAAATTACAATTTAAAAGTCTAATGAGCAACCGTACTAGAGAAATTTTAATTTCATAATTTATGAAGCCTAAAACATAAGATAAAAATCTACAGAATGATAATTATATACAAACACTTGGTTTTTTTTCTTAATCTTATCGTATATATTATTTTCCCTGCGGTTAATGCAATTCCGTAGAAATCGGCAGTGAAAATGATTAAAACGTAATTTTTCGCTCGTAGTATTTTTACACCATGGAAAACAACTCTCAATTTCATTCGATCGGCATAAATTAGTCGTCTTTACTTGGAAAGTCATCTACGATTAGACATTCACTGCTGTAACAGCTGCTACCGACGCAACAAATAATAATAGTGTTACTTCTAGTCTTTGTAACATGTCAAAGACACTGCGGAGAAAGTCTGCACTGTTACGGCGGTAGCTGTTACAAATTGGAATACATACCGTCCGTTTGTAATAAACAATTTACAACTTACCTATTTAGAGATGCGTCATATAATTTATCTTTTAAGGTAATGATATTATCTAGGAATCCATTTTTAATCGCAATTTTACATCTAACAAAAACTAAGGCTTTTGTTCACTTTGTATTTGCAAATTAGGAATTATCTAAATTCATTATCAGTGCAATTAAAAACATGTTTAATCCATAACCATGGCTAACGCACCACTGTTTGTGCAATTTTTTGATAAACTGATATGACAAAATGAAGTATAATGAAATAAGTAAGCATAACTTTAATCTGTTTATGATAAGCGATAAGCTTTACGGTTCCATAAGTTTACTATCATTAATATAATAGAACAAATACGTTTGATTATAATATATTGATTCATACAGACCATACAGGGTGTATCGTATATTGAAATCAAGCTTTCAATTCATATTTTCTAATGTACACACGTTGGTTTGTAATCATCGATATTGATCTTAATATATTGCAAACGCCGAAAATCTGCTCCATTTCTAATCAAAATTAACTGCAAAGTTCATCTATGACATAACTGACCACTACAAGTCCACTTATTCAGCACCCTCCTTACAGTCCAAACCGTGCTCGTTCTGACTTTGTGCTGTTGGCAAATGTGAAAATGAAGCTAAAACGGAAGCGCGACAGCCTTATTCCTTGATGGAACTTGGTAGAGGTGGTTTAAGAATTGGTTTCGGAGGATGGAGAAGTGTATTCAATATGGCGGCAATTACTACATTGTTTATTGTTGTCTTCTGCAATTCTTCAATTATTTTGTGGTAACGTGTAGTGACGGTTGTGGGACTCAAACCAGGTTTTTATGAGTTCCATTGTTTCTGTCTGTATCTGTATCTTGGCTGTTGGTCTTCCTAATCTATCACTTTCTAGTGAGATTCAGACGTCTTTTACTTTCAGATTTTTAAGCTTATGGAACTTCCTTGCTTCCTTTAGATGTGGTGATCATAGTTAGAATTGCGACCTAATTTTTCTCGATTCTGTGGTCCTCTTATAAAACATGGTTGTCCAGGGTCTACTTTTTATTTGCTTTAGTTGAAGCATTCTTTGGCGTTTTCTGGTTCTTACTTCCAGGGTCTGACAGTTTCTCCAATATGTGACCTGCCAGATTTACATGGCCCTTTTTGTATACACAATCTTTAGTTCTCTGATTAGGGTGAAGAGATTACAGTCGAAGTGTTGGTACTGCCCTGGGTATGTCAGATTTCTACATGCATTGGTCACATCGAAGGGGGTTGCTTTCTCTTTTAACTTAACAATTAATTTTATGGAGTCTTGATGCTTATTGAGGTAATCAAAAAATTCTTTTAGTGTATCTTCATTGTCCCTATATGACGCCCATTGTTGAAAATCTTCCATTATGTATATGTTGGTAGGTATGGTTCGCAGAAATGACGACTTCTTCGATGTGGTAGTAAGCATTTTCAGGAAGAAGTATGTTAGAAGATGACAGGACAAGTTAGTTAGAAGTAAGAATTTCCAAGGGAAAGTCTGTTTTGTGGATTTTAAGTAATAATTCATATGGTAGCTTCATGGTTAAGAATGTGACTGCACAGAGTTCTGTATATTAAGAATTTCAGCGATATGTTTGGGTTCTTTCCCAGTACTTATTAAGGACCCTTATCGATTTCAACATTCACTACTGGAATTTCATTCCCCTTGTTTCCTGGTAAGATTTTCAATGATTTTCCTGTTTTGAGTTCTTTTAGATTGGTGTACTCTGGATTTGTAATATTTTACTCTTGGGCCAACACTTTCTATTGGTGATATAATCCTCCATCTGGAAATTAAATGAAAAAACTTCCATAGTTCTGTCTATATGAAATTTAACTTTAGCGAAACAGACTACACAATTTTCTTAATGGAAGTATGATATCATTATATACATGTTTCGAAAATGTGTTTAAAAAAATGAGCTTATCCTCTGCATCAATTCTGTTTTTATCGATAGAACGTTTCCTTAATTTAAGCTAACACTGTTGTAATAAAAAATGCGAAATTAATATGTTCGTAGCTGCCAAATAAAAATGTATTAAATCATATAATCCTTGGTCACAATGTGGCTTCTAAAGTACATGTTAATTGCAGTATTTTCAAAATATTGTCAGTCAATCTAGGAGTCTAACAACACTTCTCACTAAATTGAGAAAATGTGTTTTAGTTGTTTGTTAAATAGTTTAGGCCAGGCACTATTCGTTAATAGAGCCCAGCTAGACACTTCTAGCATTTAAAACTATGAACTCTAATGAATCGTCAAGCAGTAGCTATTTGGAAGTACCCATTCTTTCTTTAGTTTTTAAACTCGAAAATATTGGAGATCACGGTAATCTGCTTTCATAACAAGCTTAAAAATGGTTTTGATTTTGATAAAATCTAAATAGATATAATCTTTAAGTTTATTACTTATTAAACTCGACGTGGATTTAGATAAAAATGCATACATGTTGCGTTCTCTCATAGTTTATCTCTGCCATAATAGTTGTGGATTTCAACCTACTCTGTTCCAAATTTTTGTTGAGAGATATGGAGACTTCGTTTTAATAATCAAAAATTTCTTGGATTTGCCTCACTGTCTCAGCTTCATACATCTTGTTATTTTGTGTATTCTTGCTAATACTTTCACTACAATTGTTTCCTTTTTTCCTAATGCATTTAGAATCACTGATTGATTTTTCTTCTAATGTTTGTCTCTGGCCATCCTTATTAATCAGAAAAAGCTTCCTGGGCATTAAAAATTACCATTTCAATAATGACGCATTAAAGCAGTTTAAAATCGTCAATACTTTTGATAAAATTTCTGGATTATATGTGATGAGTTCTTCCTTTTGTTTTTGATGACAGATTTCCAATTTAGTCCAATTAATTCTACCATTTGATACATTGGATTAATGAGTTTAGGATGTTATATAAATTCTATAATTCCAACCATAGACAGCAAGTTCTGTACATTAAATAAACATTGCAATTAAAAGGTACATATGCACGTTACACTAATGTCATTACGCAGCTCGATAAGATTAGACATGCTAATGAAGTGTAAATTTTGATTACTATGTTTGTTGAATGCAAATACCGGTTACGTGCAATTTTAGTTATTCTATAAAAATTAAGGTGTGACGTGATATGTTAAAAGAATACTGACATGCAGAGGATCTTCACAATTAAATTAATAGTCATTTCAAGAGATCTCAAGAGATTCTGTTGAAAGCAATAAAAAACTTTGTCAAGGTAAGTATTATGCGAAGCCTTAGATCTCTAAACATTCGGAGATTCACCACTACATCACAAAATCCAGATTAGAGACGTTAAAGAAGCTGTTGGCTAAATATATTCCGCGTTAAACGATTCTACATAGGGAGGCATATAATAATGCATGTACTACTACTAATTCTACATCTATGCATTTATTACAATAACGCTCAAGGCTTTCGTCTTACGATTGCCTTAAATACTAGCACCGCTGTACATTACGTAGCACGAGATACAATCGTGTTGGCCTTGCCTTGCCGCGAAAAAATCATCAATTGAAATGCCGCCATGCATCATCTAGATACGGAACCCGGTTCGATTTTGAACATTGGATCATCGGAGATCATAGAAAAGGCCATGGACATTCATGAATTATGATGTCTTCTCTCGCGTTATATTAACGCATGGACGCTAAATGCATGTGCGTTCCTAAAGCGTATACAAAGTGCATATTACTATGTAAGGACTGGCGATAAACTAGGCGTTATATTACTCTCAATGATGGTTCAAGATTATGCACTTCCTGCTCCCACAATTCCCTACGACGTCGACGAAGGAATAAATTTATGAAAAGTTATGAAAGAACATATAATTTACTGAAAAAAAGATGTATGGAAACTACACAAGTTAGAGGTGACAACCGCTTATAGATGTATATTTCGTGTTTTATTGTTTGCTATTTCTCTCTTGCAAAGAGAATAAAGACAACCTGACAAGTAATGTGTAATTTTACGAGTATCATTGAAACCTATTTACAATTTATGTATTTTCAAATAAAGATATACTTAAACGTTTTCCATTTTTGTCACTGTAAAAGTACCTAGAAAGATATTTTCTGAATGCACGGATGCTTAATTTAGAATAATACAATAATTGTTAGGTGAGTTCCAACGCAGTTATTAAATATTGTGTATAAGTGCTTTATATCTTATAATATTGTCAATTTTATATTAGTATTCAGTAATATTTAATACCATCTAAGGTAAGAAGAAATAAACACAAGCTCGTTTAACCTTGGTTTAAAAATAATTATTAGCTGAAGTTTGGCACTACATCGATATTTTGTTCATATAATATATGATTCATGTTTAATAGTCTGACGTAAGCATGTCATCATAAAAATTTTTAGGACAAGATATATGGGAAAAAAGTACAGATGTTGTTCAAAGAAGTTTTCTGCAACCTTCCTGAAAGGTCTCTTCTCCGGCAACATCCGCAATGTCCCTGCTGTAACACTATAATTATCTGATAACCCAACAGCTATCTGTAAATTTGAATTCGTCTGTTCATAGTCTCTGCTGGTTTATTCTTCCCTATTTCAAGTTAATAAGGTTTGGCAAAGTGGAATTAATCTGAATTCTGCTACATCTACTGATATTAACATATTTCTGTTCGTACACGTGAAGGATTGACAAGCTCTTAATTCGACCGAAAGATTCTCCTACATGGCCATGAAGTTATGACAGTTTTATCGTCTTTATTTAGTTAGGCGTGGTTCCCAAATACTCCGATGCTATAATTTATTTTTTTCGACGTTATTATTAAAACCAATCGATGCGAAAAGTTAACAAGAGGTTACCTTGTTTTGGAGTGTTTGAGGTTTTCATTTGCAAAAACGAGAATAAACCACAATTTCGTACCAATCAAAAAATATACATATAAAACAGGTGATGTTTTGCTCGAAATAAAAACAGTGATACTAGAAATAATAAATATCTTGGAGAGAATGTAAACACTGGAAGATATATACAGGACGTTCGATACAATGTGGCATCGTGGATTAATTTTTAAGATGTGATCGATGCGAGTCTCTTTGTAATCTTTATAACGGACCTCTCTGAATCCATCGGTGTCGAAGATGTAATTTACGCAGATGACACAGTCATTTTGACAACATCTAGGTGTGAAAACAACGTTAGTAAAAATTACAACACTTGCTCGACGAGTCCAAATGTGTGGCAATTTACTTTACCAACAGAACACGTCCGCCAACCGAAAACATCACCATCGTCGATTTCAGGCTCTCATGGAGCCCTTCACTCATGTATCTGAATTCACGATGAAGACTGTTCAAACATTCAATAACACCAAGGCTTGCCTTTTTTTCATACTACCAATTTTATCATTCAAAAGCACTACAGATTTTCAAAAAATTTATGCAAGTAGAAATAACAGAGACGACGAATGAACAAAGCCAAAAACTCTATAGTTCGACAGAAAATCGAGATAACGAAAGGCACAAATGATTTATTAACAGAGAAAATACACCAAAGTCTGCCAAATCCTGAAAACAATCAGGTACAGATCAACTTGAAATAGCTTGAGGTGAATGAATACAAATAGAATTGTAACACTTGCAGGGGAGATTAAGATAAACTAAAGACAATATTAGCAACAAGAAACCATAACCATAAGTAGAGGAACTGATGCTTCCTTATTGTTATAATTCTGTTTGGTGTTGGTGCTATTTACTTTTATCTGAAGTTCAAGAACCACAAAACACCGCAGCAAATATTTGCACTTTTTATTTCAGGAAGACGCCGACCATAAACAAAATTGGCTAAACGCCATCTGTTTAGAACCAAAAGGCAGGACATTAATTTTGTGTGAATTAAAAGACAGACTGTCTTCAAAACACAGTTTACTGAGCGGTTGCAAATCATCATTGATGAGTCATCAGTAATGATAAGGATACCATTGCTAAACATTGTGTATGATAAAAAGAAGTGACCCAAGAAGAAAACCATCAGAAACTCCAGTTAAAACAACAATAGCAGGTGAAACATGTTTTTTCTTAATTAAAAAAAAACCAAGTACTTGAATTTCGCAATTAGTATCTATGTTAGTAGTGTCAAACACCTTAAAAAAATCGAATAAAACAAATACGCCACTCAATTCCCTATCAAAAGATGCAATCATATCGCTTAACATATAAGCAACAATAGATATACTTAGTGTTAAACTCTTTTATAAATCTAAACCAAAAATCCGTTATATAATCATTAGAAAGTAAAAGGACATAAATTTGACTACAAAAAACTTTCTCTAGAATTTTTGATAATGATAATAAACAGCCATCACAGATAAAAGCATTATTAATAGGAAAAAAACCACCTTCCCCAAACCAGCAAGGAGTGAATGTACATCAGCGGACTAAAGTATTAAGACACTAAATGAATCGAGAAATCCCTATCTCTCTTACACCCCATCTTTTATATTCAAGGTTGTACACGAGCTGCAAACGATTAGCAACAATACAAGCTGCTATATAAATGCGATAAAAAGCATATTTTACACACAAATACATTTTATTCTGTATAAGTACTATACAAAAAAATATAATACATAAATATGTAGATATATGGAAATAAAAACTTTTTTCTTGATTGTTTAAATTAATAAACATTTTATTATAACATAATTTGAAAGAAATACAACATTCCATTTAGGTTGCGGTAGTTAAGACGTTAATTAATTTTGCCCTTTTCCGAAAATTTTTTTGACAGATATTCTGTACAGACATGCAACCAGTAAAAATAAAATTATTGCAAATTTATAATTTTAAATTAGCTTATTATCTCTTACACGATGCGATATAATATGCAAGTTACAGTTGTAATTAAAATTGTTTGGGATTCATATAGACGTTAAATTTTGAATAAAAACCTGACCAACAATTTTTCTTCTTCCAGTGAAAATGACACACTAGCTGTATACATCTGATATTTATAATAAATCTAATCTGTGGGTTATAAAATAGAAATTATTAAGAACATTAAAAATTAGAATGTCCAAGAAAATAGTGTTTTGTTTGGTGTGTCCTTTATACAGCATTATTGTTTTTTTTTTGATATACCTACATATGTGTATCATTTCCTTTTAAAAATTCAATTGTTAATTATCTAAGTTCTTTAAACGTTATATCATTGTTTATTAATATGCATAATGATTTGGTCTTAAATATAATTCAGAAATGTATAATTATAGAAACATTTATCAAACTTTTTCTACGTTCCTTGATTGATCTTAGTTTGCTATTATAAAGTAATGAATTAATTTTACCATGTGTTATTTGACATTTGACATTGTATCGTAGTATTTCTTTTGAAGAAGATCGTAATAAACGATTGAAATAGTAAGAAGTTGAATAAACGAGTTTTTATTTGGTGTTAAAGACCGAATATCCGTTTTTTGCACAACTATATCCTATTACCATACATAGTACGATCGAAATATATTTCTTCGATACATTATCTTTATTGTAAATTTAATCGACATGAAGTTAATTTACGTGCCGATGACATCGGACCGTAAGCGTATTGTTTTTATATTTTCGATTTATTTATGTTGTATAGTTCAATGAATTATTGAAAGTTTTATTGAATGGGTTAAAAAAGCAGTTGCACTTAAAATAGCTTCAACTTTAAACTAGCTGATGAATAAAAAATAACCAAAAAAGAAACACAACAACACTATTATTTGATGGAGCAAATATATGAGCATCAAAAGTTTAGAGCAAGGTACAGGGACATATGGGGTGAAACCAAGAGTGGGTACATTTATACCAAAGGCCTTCTTTGCACTATAAAAACGAATACATTTGGGGAACTAAGCTGTACTTTTATTACATGGCTTTTGGTGAGTCGTAGTAGTTACCCAACAGCCTGTCGATTTTTGATCAAATTCAGTTGTAGCACCTTCATGTAGGAAAACAGGGAATAGTTTCGACAGGAGGATTAATTGGGCATAATTCTCACTCTAACTCCAGAATTGGAGTTTGGTTGATTACTTTATCACTTCCTCATACCAAGTCAAATGATGCTCAATATTATAGATTTGCTACCCTTGAGTCTCTTTTCTTTGTATGTTATTTTATAATACTGTAGAACATTTTATTTTATTTTCTCATATACTTGAGAATAATTTTAACGTTTTCCAAAGTATTTGCACTTACATTTTTCTCTAATTGCATTAAAAGTCTACAAAGCTTTTATAATAACTATCAATCATTTTATTTGATTCTATTTCATACGAACGATCCAAACATACAGAGAGAGAAATGAACGAAAAAATACAAAAGCTGCGGTGGAGAATGCAATTCAAAAAAGGATGTCACTACCTGCTGCAGCCATCCAGAATGGAGTTAAGAAGTTCAGGTAAATAACGTAGGCTAAAAAAGATTTCCTCGATAACATGGAACCGAAAACTAATTTTAAAAACAAGCAAGTAATTTCATACGATAGAGAAAAATTATTCACAACAGCTGATAAACCAATATACTATCGCCAACGACATAAAATTGTCGTCTATCTGGTTTGAAAATGAAGAAGCTGGTGTAAATGAGTTCATTAAGTTATTGAAAAGACAAGTATGTTGGCAAACACAAGAGGATATGCGTTTTACACTAAGAACGGACTTCAAAAACATACTGTAAATACAAACACCAAGAATTATTTAGAAGATATGTATTCAGATTCAATCAAATATTCAACTTGAATGAAACGGGACTGACAACAGTACAGTATAATGAAAAACTTACTGGATAGAAAGAGCACAAACAAGTGAGCTAAGTTATCTCAAGAGGGTATAAGGAGCTGGTCGTATGATTTTTGGGGCTCCCACTAATGCTCTTAGTCTAGCGCACAGAGCGTGGCATTCGAAAACTTGGTCATTTTAAAATTTTTTGAAAAACAATATGTGCTGCACGAAAGGGGACAACAGTCATTTGATTGCAATTGACTCAACACTATTTGATTGAAGGTCGAGATTTTTAAGGGAAATGGGATTGCTGTTCTCCCAAAATTGTGCACTGCATGGGGTCGAGCAGCAACCCCTCTCCCTCACCAGAAAGTGTTAAATTTTCTTTGGGGTCTACAAGAACTATACCTCTTGGCAGAAACATATCCTTGCATGAAGACTTCTTACCTTCGGCAGTATCAAATCTTTCCTCTCACCAGGAAGTAATAGGCTGCCTTCCTAAACGAAGGCCAAGGCTATAATTTATTCGCGACCTTAAAGGTGCTCGGTGCATGATTGCTACACCTGGAAATTTGGAGCTAGAGAATAGAAAAAGAGGTAGTATTTTTAGGAAGAAGATTCTTGTGTCATTTTCATTTTCCAATAAAGATTAAGGTAAGAACGCTTATGTGAGCAATCATGAGGGTCGTCTTTCGCTTCTTTACCATTTTCAGAAGGAACTGACGATGGAGTGGTGATTTTGTGATTTGAAGTAGGGGTCCAACTCAAAGGAATGGTTTTTCTTTAGTTACCCAACGATAGTGGTAAAGGCTTTTGTTATGGTCAAAAATAATTGTAAAAAAAATTCTTCAGTCTGTAGAGGAAAATATCATCTTAAAAATAAAACCATACGGGAGCTTGTGCATTTAGACTTCTTTGGATTTGTTGTAATTTTCATTAATTGTACAGTAAGATAAATTACCAAATTTATTCTCATTAATTTGCAATAATATTGGAACATAGTTAACAGAGTTTGGACCACTTAGCTTTTGTTTTCCAATCGTCCAAATCATACCCAAGTAATGTCTAATATCACCCTATGTATGGTGTAACTTTGGGCAATATGCAACGCCAAAGTTTTTTGAACTGGACATAATAGTTTGGAGTTGCGAGGTAAGTTTCACATGAACAAAGAGAAAATACACATTCTTAGCTACCAGATGATACTCAATTCATACCAATAGGTTAAATACTTTTTATTACAATGCTCCAATCTATCTGCGGTTCCCCCTCTATATAAAATAAAAAAAAAATAAAATAAAGGAATGTAGTATATCTGACCAATTTAAAATAAATTTAATATTGTATCCATTCACATTTTGTGCCGAAACAAATTCAATTATGTAACTGCTTCAAATTAATGAGAACACCCCTTATATTTCTTGTCTTACTTATATACGACTGCGTATTTCTTGAACCCGACCGGTACAAGGACCTTACCCGTGAAGAGAAGGTAAATTTCGTACTCCGAACAATTTCGACGAATTAAGACTTCCAACGGAGAAATTCGCATTCACGGAGTCGACCTGCATCGCAACACCGGTGACACCGACCTCGGTTATCCATCGAATAACAACACAAAGATCGGCGAAAAGGCAAGAGGCGGCTATGCGAGCATTAGATCGGGAGAATATAACGAGAACCGAGAGTATAGTTTCGTACACACGTGTGTGTATGTGTTTGTAGTAACTCTCTCTCGCGATTCAACCTTGCCTTCGTGCTATTCCGCGGTATTTCGCCTGGGCCTACCGCCACACTACTCCACACTTATACTCTCTCCCTGTACTGTGGAGTACTGCCTCTCTCTGCTCCATAGCGATCTGCCGCGATACACACAACATACAACAGCCTTCTAAACTTTAGGTCGCGCTCTATCTGAGTTGTATTCGGTAGTGTTGGTGCGCTGTTCCGATAGGGTTTCCTTGCCGAACGGTGCCCGCCTTTAGCTTAGAAACGTCGCGGAAACGATCGCGAATCCAACGCTCAGTGACTCCGGTGAGTGATCCGTCGTGTTTTACGGAATGACCGCGAGTTATTTGTGCTCGGAAATATTGTGCGCGAGATTCGCGAAAATTTCGGAAAATTCGTAAAATAACAATCAAAGGTACAATAACCTTTGATAACATATATTTTTTGCAATATTAAAAAAATAATTAATTATAAAATAAATAACGCAATGTATTAGTATTATTATGTTAATATTTAAGTGCCTTAAGGGAGAAAGAAAGTAAACTAACAAAATAATAAGTGCCTTTTATCATTTTTAAAACAATTTAAGTTATACCAAACCTTTTAAACTAAGATAGTGACGAGAGTGTATTTCTATACTTCTTACAGTGATTATAGTGATTTTACTGTTTTTTTTTTCATAATTTGTGTACTGCCAACTTGGATTAACTTTATGTGCTCCTTTTTCAACTTTACAACTACCTATTGGATTACATGTTTTTATTACATTTCTATGGATGTTTGTGACCGCAAGGTAAACATAATAAAAATACATTTATGAATTTTATTTATTTGTTGAGTCAAATCTGTTTAGTTTCCGATTTTTTTCAATTTGAATTTGTCTGGTCAATAGATAAAATTATAATTGATTAGACGAGATAAATTCAATTCAAGCTTTACTAATTACATGCATATTGCGCATGATATTATCTGATAATGTTGCCAATCTTAAAAAAAGTGAATATATAATAAACGTAATCATTATTATTGTAATTAAGTTATTGTGTGTTAATAAAATAGAACTTTATGTTGTTACATCTTAATTTATTTGAAATGCTGTTTCTTCTAACACTAACCTCATCAATCTGATTTTTTTTTCGATATTCTTGTATAGGAAATTATTTTCTTACTTATATTATCTGCTTCTCTATATTCATAAAGTTAGGAATAGAACTACGCAAGTCACACAAAAACCTTACTAGTGTCCTCGTCAATTCGTAGTTACTGTGTTGCGGTTCATTCTCAACGTATGGTATTAGTGCATATTATTTGATCTATGGACTGAGATAAATTAAGTTGCTTATAATTATGTTACATTTTTTTAAAGAAGTTATTGGCTTACAAATTAATTAAATTAAATGTTATAGATTGCACTTATAGTGTAAATTCAAATTTTTTTAAATGTTTTCGTTGGAACGACTAGACAAAATGATAAACTAGTAATAGATAAATATTGTGTAAGCGCTGGGAATGAGCAGATGAATAATCTAAACAAAATAATGGAATCTGTGTTAAGAAAACGATTGGATCTCATTCACTTTTTGACTTCACAAAATTTCCAGTAATCGACAAGATGCATCATTTACATGCGCTTTTACTTTCTTGGGTACACAACAAAGGTTTTCCTTTTCACTACGGCTGGATTTGTGGGTCCCTGCAAGGATTACTTTATGGTATTAATCTTATCTAGTATTATTTTGAGCCCTTTCATGGCGGTGTTACTCATCAGCGTCGAGAATGCACCTAGTAGAGACGCAGGCCGGAGGTCTATCTGGATCCAGCTCCCCTAGGTACCGTATCAACGGGTTCTCCGGCCGACCAACCCTTTGCAAGGTGTTTCTGTCCAGCGCTATCGCATAGTCCTTCAGAATCGGAATTTGGAGGTCTCTCATTAGTCATGAACCAGGGTGCATTGACAATAACGCGTACAAAACAGAGTGCTGTTTTGTAAAACGTTGAGCCTCTTGAAATGCGATTTTTCGGCGCTAGACCAGGTAAGGGTGCCGTAGATCAATATTGGTCGGAGGAACACCGTGTAGTTTAATTAGGGGAGCTAGAGCCCACCACGCCTTCACGTTAGACAGATTAAACACGTCAATAATTTAAAATAAAAATATACTGATATAAATTCCTTCTATTATATTGGTGATATCCTTATTGTTCAAATGTGTTTCTACTTTTCAAAATCATGACGTAACTTTCGTAATAGATAGAGATAAATAGATAAAGAGAGCAGATTTTTTTTTTCCGTTATAAAAACTCGATATATCATTATATGTAAATAAAATTGGCATGATAGAATAAAACATTTGTCAAGAAGCGTGATAAGTATTATCAGCATCTATTAATCCGTGCCAAAAGAAATTATTGCGATACTAATATAAATAATTCGGAAAACAAAACTAACAGATGCGAAAAATTGGTCAGGGTTAAGTCGCGTCCTGCGATACTTATCGAAGAGAATAATATTGCTCTAAACACTCAAGCAGCGTTCAATAAATTATTAGTCTTTTATAAGACGTGGCGGATGAGATGTCCAAGTATTTCATAAAGACTATAAAGCAATTTGTTGTGACGCCTTTAACACATTTAATTAATTTATGTCCAATCAATTTGTTATCTATTTTTCCCAATAAAAATTGAATAACTTTCTTGTGAAGAGTAATGTTCCGAATTCTTAACATAGCTTTTACAAAAATATGTACATTCATGTATTATACTCTGTAATTTTTCATAGCTGTCCAATCGTCCGTTTGCTGTGTATCTGCCCTTCAACGTTGTTGCAGTGTAACTAGTGTGCTTTTGGAATCCATTCAGCCACTGCACCCCGTATCGCAGTCTTGGTTATTGCCAGATCCGGTACAGGTGCAGTGAATTTTGTTTCACAAACCTTTCTCGCCAGCTCCTTTGCTATTTCGTTGCCTGGTATGCTTCGGTACCCACGCTAAAGTGACTTTGTTGTATATGACCAGGATTCTTAGGTTTTCCAGGCTAGTCCCAAGCTAGTTTTGAGGTTATCTGATACATGTTTGAAGCTATGTTTGACAGGACACGTGGATGCAGTTGCCGATACATTTTCAGTAAGGATTTCTTGAAACTTCTGATATTTTAACAGTGATTTGAATTGGAAATTGCATACATCTTAAAATACTCTCTCCAGGTAAAAATTTATATTAACTTTAGCAATAGTGAAAGGTATACATTTTAGGAGGAAATGGATATTTGTCAGTTAATAGCTAGTTTGTTTGTGAGGCTAATTTAAAAATTCTAAATGTTGCAAGATGGCCAGGAAATACATACAACGCAGCAATTTTTTACAACCCATTTATAGATGTTAAAGCAGCAAATTATGCTTCTTCTATGCTTATTGTTCCTACTACAGTTTCTAAATTCAAATTAATTTTTCTGCAGTAGATACAAGTTGCAGCGGTTTCTTAAGCTATATTGCTTGCCTGACTATCACGGCAACTCTTGCTGTGTTATTTGTGTGTGTTTAAATGTGTTCAATAGCCTTGTTACAGTACTATCTCGTCTTTTAAAATGTTGCACTGTTAATCACTTTGCTCCCAACAGCGAATTGTAGATCGATCGGGATACAATTCTCCAAGAAAAATGTCACCGTCTGCTGACCTCCCCTATGGATAGTCGCCTAATCCCAACGGCTATCGACCCGTTTTAGTTATTCTACAATTTCGGAATACCTCCTTTAATTTAGCACGTCTTCATATTTGGCAGTAATATTATTTTGTTTTGATAATGAGGGTCTTCGCCTGCTTGTCTACTGCCTTTTCGTTTCATTTTATCTTTAGCCAATGACTACAGCAACTACCAAGCATTTCAGCAGTATAATCTTCTCACCGTATATTACTGTCCTGAAGCTACAGCTATCTATTTATGTTTAAAAATATAAAAAGAACATACTTGTATATTATTTTGATGTTCATGAAGAGATATTTGTATAATAATTGCTTCCTCCAAAAATTAAAAGTATAAATAACTATATGTATATACAAGAAAACAACACTTCTTATATCTTCTTTATTTACATCACTAACTTGCGTTTCTTCACTTTTCTCGCTAAATAACATATTAATTTATTATAATATGCACTTGCTAACCTGGGCATCACCACCCTATACATTTGTCAATCCAAAAACCGTTTTTTTCTAAATTAATTATGTCTAGCGTCTATGAAATGTGGGATCAGAAACTAATCTTGAGGCAAAATGATGGTCCACCACCCTGCATTTCCAAAATAGTAATATAAAGCGTTGATTCAACCTTCACAGGTTGTTTTCACTAACACCAGCATTTTTATCGCGCTGTATATGCATTCAAATTTAAAATGATTAAGAAAGCATTTTGAATAAACGTTCAAAATATAAAATCGACTGTTAAAAATAATATACCTTAAAGGTAATCCTAAACCAACTCTGACGAAATGTTGGGAGCATTACTAAAACTTTTCAATTTCTGTTAATCTAAAGAATAAATAAAATAAAAAATTATATAAAACGAATATCTTACAAGTAGTCTCAAAACCGTTATACATCAAAAATATTTACCGCAGCTGTATCTGCGATCCTGCCCGGAGGCATTCACTCTCACCAAATCACACAGCAGAAAAAGAAGTAACGAGAGCCTTGTAAGTACGAATTCGATGTTCTTTTGTTAATGGCGAGCTCGTCGTTTGTTTCAAGCGTTAACAATAAACGCTCTTCGATCGTTGTATTTTTTTTCCTTTCGTTGCTGCGGTTATTTCGTAAAGCATTTCTTCGAGTGAATGTCCATCAATTCGTAATTACGGTGTACACGACTATCAACGACGGACGGACATACAGAAAATACGATAAAATAGTTGAATTTGAACGGGTTTCTCGGGTTCGCTTGCTTAAATGAACGTATTGTATAATTATATCGTAGCGGGTATATTGATTATCGTGTTTTCGTGATATAACGTTGAAAATTTCCGTATTATGAATTGTTTGTTTATATGGATTCTTATTTTATATGAAATCAGCATTCCGTAAGTTCAAACGTCGCCTTTAATAGTAATTAATTAAGTTAAATTGCGCTATTAAGTATGAGATTACTGTTCGTTACAATCTTGTATTGTAAATAAAAAAATGATATTGAACAAAAATAATATATTTTGCAACAAATTTCATTAAACAGATAAAAATAATGAGAAATGGGAAAAGTTATGCAATCCGTATTGTTTAAGCTTCTTCCTATTAAATTTTACCTTTAAATTAGTTCATTACTTTCATATTTAACATCGTGGTGACCTTGTGCCGTCTAGTTTTCTACAAATACTTCAGAAACAAAAAAATTTAATTAGTATAGATGAAGTGATAAAGAGAATCGAACCAAATACATAAGGAAAGTAGAGGGTTTTCACTTAAGGAAATTAAGTTTTTGAACTTCTAGGTTATTGGGTTTTTTTCAACTCTAATGTTGGTCAATTGATAAACTTATGAGCAGACACATTTTAACCAAGACTGGAAGTTGCCCTTTCGAATAGTTGTAGTATTTAAAAGATTGATTGATGTAGATATAGACGCATAGATTTGCAAGGGACACAAATTTCGTTGATGAGACAAAGCTTGTTGCTGCAAAAAATTAATTTATCACGTCATGTTGATCTTAACAGTTCGATAGTTTCATCGACAAGAGCGGTTGGCTATAAGTAGGGCAGTATTCAGCGTCTAAGATTAGAATTGTAACAGTCATAGAAACACATTTACATAAACAATTCGCACAGTAAGAGCTACACTAAGTAGCCTTGACAAGCAATACAATTTGCGAAGCAGCACTCACTATTCTGCACAGCATTATTTACTAATATCAGCAGGTCGATAGCCGTAGTGGTTAGGCGACTGGCTATCGTTGTGGCGGGACGATAGCAGCCGGGTTTCAATTCTCTGGACGGACGGACATTTTTTCAGAGGGTTGAAATCCAGATTGATTTACCACTTTACTACTCGCTGTTGGGAGGGAAGTGATTAACAGCGCGGCATTATAAAAGGCGATATGATGCTGTCACAAAACAATTTGAACACAATTTACACACACAAAACTACACCGCGAGAGTTGCACTGATAGCCAGACATGTAATACAGCTTACGGAGTCACTGCAACTAAGCACCCACCACACATAAAAAAGCAACATGACAGTTGGCACTGTTAACTTGTACTTTGAAGCATTTATTCGGTTCCTCGTTAATGAACGTGTTAAACTTTACGTAGACTTAATGTGCAATACACCTAAAAGATCGCAAGTAAAAGATCAAGTGAGTGGGTTGCTCGGTTCAAAAAATTACACTTCAACAATAAAGGACCGAAACTGCAATATTATTGTAGCGTTCTTAAAGAAACGAATAAGACAGTTACCAAAAGGAGTCATTCATCAAGAAGAAAATCTTAGACCATGCACGGTTAAGATTACCATGAATTTTTTGAACAAATTTGATCAGAAAACTCAGAAAAGAGCCTGCTTGTAGTCCCAACTTATAAACTTAAAGTTTCCAAATAAACTGCAAAGTTTGAAGCTTTGGCACTAAGGTGGAACACATTCGTAATGGCGTTAATGGAGATATGTTGAAAAATAAAACTAGTTTAAGCTAATAAGTGCTTTTGAATTAGAAAATTTAAAAAGATAAATATAACGTGGAATCCTTGTATATTTATATCAATTGATCCTTAATACGTTAATACGTTAAACAACAAAACAACAAGCCAGTAAAAATTTCGGGCATAAAAATAGCGTTTATGCTAATACAACAAACAAAGCACAAACACAATTATGACAATAGACTATTTAAATACAATAAACTGTTATTCTGCATTACATTAGCCAGTGTAACTACTGTTATTTCGGTATTAATCAAAATTAGATAGAATATTATGTTAAGCACTGTAAATTTAGGAATGACATTGTCAAAATTACACGTACCTACACTCGGTTGATTTAAAACCGACTCACCCGACAAGCGACGTAGACCTAACGTCGCACACAGAAACTTTCAACATTTCACTGGATGTTTGTAGTAATAAAGCAATTTGCTTATGAACAGGTAAAATAGCTACGTAATGTGCAATGATTGGGAAGATCGCTGCAGAAATATATTCTTTTTCAGATACTTTTAATATCTGCATTATTACGTAAGATAAATGTACCAATGCATGATAGCGTCCTAGTAGGTGATAGTTTAGCTGATTAAAATTAAATATTAAGGAAACATCATACTGTAAGTGACTATAGCTATTTTAAATATAACGTGTATGTTTACTCTAGACCATTTATGTATCACCTATGGGGTCAAATGCTATGTATAGGTATCATCTACTAGGACAATTTTGCATTTTGAGTTTTATAATAAAGTATAAACATTTTACCTTGTTTTGTCAGTTTTTCCTAGTTATTGGCTAAATAAACAAACATCAGACAAAATATACCTTAAAAAATGAATATCATAATTCATTAAACTAAATTAAATGAAAATATTTAATCGTACTCGTAGTCTTAAGGTGTCATCTATTGGTACTTCTACCTTAGTATAGCGTTTGCCAACATCCATTACCATTAATGACATATAAACGCAAATAAAATAATTATTGTATTTCTTCTTATCACTACTTAAGTGAATTTAATAATATGCTACAAATCAATTTTAGAACCACAAGAAAAATTATTTATCAAAGCAGATAGACGTATCTTCATCTTTGTTTCGTTAAAAACACTGATTTTATTCGAGCATTAATAACAAAACACAGAGTAAACAAATAATAATTTATTTCAAAGAAGGTAAACGAAAAGGCAGTCAAACTGAAAACAAATTAATACACAGAAAAAACTTTTAATTATTGGTTGGTTCTGAAGGACATTTTCTGCACTATCATGCGAACATTCATTCTCTAAAGTACTTTAGACCTTTTGCGCGAATTCAGTAAAACAAGTATGGGTCTAATTATTTTTTGTATACATTAAGGACACTTTTAAAAACACTTTTTTCACTACTACAACAAAAAATGTATTTTTTGTGATTTTTGAATTTTTTTTGAAATTTACCGGTATTTTGACTTTTTTGGTAACTTTAGGCCTTCTGTGCGATTTCAAATTTTGAAAAATTTTTTTAAAATATTTTTTCATTTATAATGACGCCTATGCGCAAGTTTTCCGCATTATTAGAATTGTATTGCAGAAAAAACGCGTTTTCCGATCCACCCTAATATGTAATAGACTTTTATATCTTGCCCCCATACATATTCTTATTCGTGTAATTTCTTAATTACATAAATACTTAGAAATATAGTGAAAATGTATGCGATAGCAATTTAACTATACATATGTTAAGATCGCATTAAGAAATTATCGGTTTAGGAATTTATAAATGATCCCTTGCATATGAAACTGGATTTAATAGAAAAATATATTGTATATACGAGGGAGCGTTTTTATATTCGCGGAATGGGTGATAAGGGGTGGAAATAAAAAAACCAAATTATTTTTCTTTTTCAATATATTCACCTGCAAGACGGATACATTTTTCACATCTTTCAATTAATTTATTTATACCCTCATAAAAAAATGATTTCTCTTTATCTGCAAAATACGCCGAAACTGCCTGCTTGACTTTATCATCGGCAGTTATTTTTTTACCCCGCAGCTCTTTTTTCATTTTCGGAAACAGGTAATAATCACTCGGGGCCAGGTCTGTGCTGTAGGGTGGGTGATTCACAATTTCGAAGCCCACCTTATGCAGGGCAGCTAACGCAACGGCGGCTCTTGTGGACGGGCGCGTTGTCGTGGAAAAGCAGCACCCCTTTCGTCAATTTTCCCCGTCTTTTCTCTTTAATGGCTTCTTTTAGTCGCTCTAATATTGAAGCGTAATATTCTCCGGTTATAGAAACACCTTTATCTTTATAATCAAACAACAATATTCCTTCCGAGTCCCAAAATACCGTTGCCATGAGTTTCCCAGCTGATTGTGACACTTTAAATTTCTTGGGAGGTGCTGTGCCCTTTTTATGCCACTGCATGGAGTCTTGTTTGGACTCAGGTTCATAATGATGAACCCAAGTTTCGTCTCCAGTAACAATTCGACTCAATACACCATCCTTGTCTTCATTACAGAGGTCCAAAAATGCACGCGAACACTTTACGCGCTGTTGTTTTTGCGGCGGCGTGAGCATTCTCGGCACCCATCTTGCGCTGACCTTAGACATGCCGAGATGATCGTGTAGGATTTTAAATATTGTTGTATCGGATACTCCAACCATTTCTGCGAGTTGTTTCTTCTTTAGTCGAGCATCTTCGAGTACAATTTTTTCAACTTTTTGGATAAGTGCGTGGTCACGTCAATGCTCCTGCCCGGCCTCGGGTCGTCTTCAAGGGATTCCCTTCCTTGTTTAAATAAACTGTGCCACTTGTACACCATGGTTTTTCCTGGACAAGAGTCGCCGTAAACCAATGACATCTCATTCATTATGGTCGCAACTGATTTTCCTTGCCTGGTAAGGAACTTTATAACGGCACGATATTCGATTTTTTCCATATATCACTTTTCACTCCTGATTATGTTACTTGGTTGACGATAGCTCAAAGACTAACTGTCTAATAACAATGAAACTTCGTATTTATACTAATTATGAGTCGCTGCACAGGCCACGCCCCCAATGTGCCTAATCACCCCCCTACAACCCGCTCATTCCGCGAATATAAGAACGCTTCCTCGTACATATAAATAGTAATTTACATACAGTTGACCATACTATTACTGCTTTGCATTCGGGTACCGCAATAAAGCATACTTTTATCGCGTTTTATGGCAGTTTGAGTCGATTCTAAATCAACCGAGTGTACAACATACACACATGTTACCGCAATTTGAAAAATAATAATAAAAAATAGATAAGGAGGCCGAGAAAAAAACAAGAGAGGGGGATTTTTGGTTTTGTGAAAGGTTGATTGAAAAAGAGAAAGTCAGGTGAATAAAAAATAAGTTCTTTAGAAAAGAAGAAAAATATCAAAAAGATAGAAAGTAAAAAGTTTGAAAATGAAGATTGAAAGGAAGTGAAGGAAAATCATTTGAGGATTGGAGAAAAGAAATAAAGTTGCAAAGGAAGGAAAAGGACCTGAAGTCGGGAAGAAACCGTTTTTGGAATAATTTATTAGACAAAATAGATATATAACACACATATTAAGGTAAGAGAGGGTGGGATTAAATTGAATTGTAAAGTGTTTAATATATAAATTATTTCTATTACTTGATTTGATTTGTGACATGACACTACATATGTGTTTGTTAGAGATTTAAAGAGAAAATAATTACCTTTACATGATCCATGTTGCTATAAAAAAGAACAAAATCATAGCGATGCTTGTGACATTGTTTCATATTTTATTTGTTGCTTATTATTTCCTTTATTTGTAGATTTACGACATTTTTGTTCCGCAATATATAATAGATTTTAAACTAAGAAACAATTACAAATACGGAAATAATGAATATTTCCCGCATGAGCTTTTTTGAGAATATACTGAAAAAGAAAAGCTTTCTGATCATTTTCACGTTATTTACTCTTGTAGCCGACGTCTAGCTCCGTTTTTTAGATTGGAACAATATTAGCAACTTCTTTGTTGATTTCTACATTTGCTCAACAGTTTCTCAATATTGCTAAACATTGTCTTATTCCCAGAAGCACAGTCGAAACATAGTGAACCAATGAGAGTGTAATATTACTTTGTTAGAAAATTTAGATAACTCTCAGATGTTAAAAAAAAATCCGATTATTTTATACTACCGACTAGCATCAAATACTGCCCACAATTTTACCTATTTATCTATTTATACACATATAAACACAAGCAGTAGCAAACAAGAAGGCTAAAAGAAAGGGTTTGGTCATAGAAAGGCGTCACAGTACAGTTAGTTCGCGACAAAATTTGAATTTAAAATCTTCGTCGTCTAAACGAAACAAAGAATTATTTCCGGATTTTTATGTTTGCCGACTGAGAAACTATTTTAAAGTCAATGCCCTTCCCACCTATATTTATATATACTCACGAACATATATACATATATTGTTTCTGTCGAAATAGTATATATAGTAGCTTCTATGTAGTAGTACTACTACTACGCGAGTTATATTATTGCTGCTCGCTTTCTCTGTCGAATTCTAATACCAAAATTCCTTTTGCATCTTTTTCGGATTAAATCATTACGGTGATACGACCGTGTGTTTCGGTTTGGTCATCTTGTTTTGATTATAATGAAGGTGCGGTTTTATTCGAGATGAAAAAAAAAACGCATCTCACTGCACGTATTACATAAATTAGTCTTGTGGTTTTAATATGGTTTTTTTGTACTAAATTATGAAATTATGTAAGTTATTTTGTATTACAGTTTCTGGTAGGGTAATAGTGTGTATCACCACTCACTACTTAGATTTTGTAACAAATTTATTTTATACCAACCACTTTATGTATTGAATCAATGCAAAAAAAATTTAAATTAAATAATAAATGAAATTAAATGCGAACAGATATAGTCAGGTAGTCAGATCCCACAACTAACTTTATTCAAATCTGTCAATTGCGCGATAGGTTCGTTTACCTCATCAGTCAATCGTCATTTATCCACATCTGTCTAACTGACTATGTTTATACAACTGTGCTGTGTGTTTATTAGGAACCTGTGAAGGAGCAAAGAGAGCAAAAATATCTTATTCGATCCAATTATGAGAAACATATTGGTTTAATTGCTGTTCTAAGAAATGGTGTTGTTGGTGTGTAAAATGTTGATTTTAACACACCAGCTATGCTATCATAAGTCTTGTAGACTACAAAAATACGTTCAATGCTGTTTTAGGTGCTACACTTTCACGAGTTAATCATGTCAAGTAGGGGTTAAGGAAGATTCAAGGCAATATTCTTGAGAGACGGTTATAGGAACTCCAAGAGTAACTTCACTGATAAAGCTGTTGCTTTGTTTGAAGCATATTGCAGGTCTTTCGATGTTCGGTTTTCCTGAGCTTGGTATCGAGCTTCAAGGTCTCGTCAGCACAACTCCGAATGCGAGATCTAATTTCATCACCTTTCACCTCTCAACTGTATAATGCCTCCGACAATGGACTAATTCCAATTTCATGCCCTCTAGTGAGCAAGGTGGGAAGTAGCACACCGCAAGGCACTACGCAACACAAATCGGTACAGCAGATACCGATATAGCTCGGACAATTCGTGGGTTGTCATTGCTGCAAATGTCTCGATCTGCTAAGCAGTTTCTAAAGCTTGATCTATTTTCATTGGATTCCAATTTCCATCATGAGCGCCTATTACAGCCATTTCTTTCGCTTTTATATTGGCATTTCTCGACATTTTATTTTTCTTTTAATAAACTGACTCTCTTTTATATTATGTAACGACTTTTCAGAATTATTTTGTTTGTTCTCCAATAATAATCCGTATCTGTCACTTGACCTCTAATACTTGATTTTTCTGTCAAATAAATATAATCCAAAGCCCAGATGAGGTTGTCTTCTTCTCCTTATCTTTGTCGTTGTTCAAGCATTTAGTATTATCGCTCTTTCTTTCTTTCTAATTGTCGTCATTCTTTCTGCTTTTATTCAATTCTAAATTGTTTCTTCTCGTCTTCTTGTTGTTTTTCTTTGTCTTGTAACCACTTGAATAACTGTTCTACCTTATCGTGTCTTTCCTTTTGTGCTGTTTCTTTCTGAGTCTGATTCATGTCTGCGGCATCCCCTGCATCTCGCGTCATCTCTTGAATAACAATATCTTCTTCTGTTTCTTCTGATGTATTGTCTGTCCGCCTCTTCCTTTCATTTTAAAGCCTCATGTTGCTGGCCCCAAAAATATGTTGTTTTTAATCCCTTCTATTACAATACTACAGAATATTATTTTAATTCCAAGCAAATCTGACAATAAAGAAAGTATATTCGAAAACATATTATCGAATATACTAACATGATGTAAAAAGAAATAGAAGTCTACAGAGAACTAGAACTATGTTATACAGAAATAGAGATTGAACACCACAGTGAGATAATAGAAAATGAACAGTATTTAACTTTTGAAAAAAACTGTGTGTGATGTTTTGAGATATGTGATCACGTGGCTTTAAAATAATGGTGGCCACTAACAAAAAAAATTTATAAATGTCAATTGCCATCTGTTATTAGTTCTGCAAAATGGCTTGAATTAATGAAAGCAAAAGAAAACGGGAAGGCTCGAAGACAAAAGGACTTGATGATGGTTGATTATCAATCGACAAGTTAAGACTGAAGAAGACAAGAATAAGACTAAGCAATGTCAATGACACAGACTACTGATAGAACTGAAAATACAAGAAACAAAATCGAAAGAAGTACAATAATGAGTTTTATCCAGCTAATAGTTAGTTGTATATCAAGACTGCGAAAATATACTTGAGAGAAATTGTCGCCGAGGTCGTTTGCGGCTGATGCAGGACAATCTCGAGTACGAAGTAAATCTTAACGTATGACATAAAAAAACAAAAATATGAATGTATTTTAAATTTCTCGTAGCTGGTTATACTTATACTCTGCTTCCCAAATAATTCTTCATAATTATATTTAAGATTTGGTTACCATTTTCTCCGTATTAATTGTGGTAAATCTTCGGCAAACATTTCTGAAAGATCCTTTACTGTTACATATTACAATTTAGATCAAGTTTTGGTTTCTTGATATCAATCATCCTAGACATACTTTGATAATCTTTAATCCACAGACCTATATCTACAATCAGTAAAGAAACATAACAGAATAGCTTTATAAACATCAACTTTTTACTGTTCACGATATCCGCAGTTCAACTTTGAATAGAGACAAACGTGTACGGAAACCTTCACAATTACGTGAGATAACTACAAATTAAAATCATACTTATCCGCAAGTACAAACAGTTCTGACATTGATGGCTAAATTCGTTAAAAGGCACGTATTCATCTTTTGTTAACCTTTAAAATATCATTAGCAAATCGCCAATGACGATGTATAATAAATTGAGAGTCAGTAACATTTAGCAAATCTTTTATGAAAACGAACAAACATCTTTGGAAGAGGAAGATTGCGATATTTCTCTATAGTTGTAAATTGCCAAATTAAATAAATAAAAAGATAATTCACAGCGAACTGTATAAATTTATTTTGATACAAAAGTAAAATGTATTTAACACAAAGAATTAAGATATACATGTATTCAAAAAGTAACTTAAAGATATACAAGAGATTCTAATTTAAAAAGACAATAATGTAAGTAAAAAAAACCATTAAAAAAATAATAAATGAGTGAAACGCTAATTAAAAACGTCTTGAAACTAGAAATATTTAAAACGTCTTGTTCAGTTCTACAATCATTAAAATATACGTATAATACACTATCGCTTAAAAGTTTCAAATTATTATTATTTTTTTTTAATGTGGTGGGTGCTTAGTTGCAGAGACTCCGTAAACTGTATCGCTTGTCTGGCTATCACTGCAACTCTCGCGGTGTAGTTTTTGTGTGTGTATGTTGTGTTCAATTGGCTTTGTGACAGCATCATATCGCCTTTTATGATGCCGCGCTGTTAATCACTTTGCTCCCAACAGCGAATGGCAAGTCGATCCGGGATTAAACTCTCTGAAAAAATGTCACCGTCCCTCCAGAGAATTGAACCCCGGCGCCTATCGTCCTCTCACAACAATAGTCAGCCGCCTAACCACTGCGGCCATCGACCCGTTGTCGTATAGAAGACATTATTGCAAAAATGTTTACTTACTGTATTTATTAAAGACCTCACTCTAGCTGGTGGTTTGTGCATCTATCAGCGAAAGATCCAAAACATTCAACGGGAGTTAAGTTTGATTTATTGGGATACTAGGGTGGGTGCGCTTTATTGAGTATACAAAAAAAATCAATATTCTTGTTATTACAATGTTAACCATGACCAAAATATACAGGGTCTTAAACCATAAGAAAGCATGTGCTAGAAAAAAATCTGTTAATATGTATCACTTACAATTCACAGAAAATATTGTCCAGACGCAAAAACTCCCATACCTGAATTTTCCGGGCTTTATAAGTTCAATTGCAGACTGCCCGGTTCAAATAAGTTAAGCACCAAATAATCACTTTTCCGTTTTTTTAAGGTTAAATATCGCTATGCCAGTGATCAACTCCCATAAAGACGCTAAACCATAACTATACAGGGTGCTTCATTAATTATGGGAAATATTTTAACTGTCAAATAACGACCATTGACCAAAAATAGCCTTATTCAAAATCGTACCGTTTTCGAGATGAAGGTCTTCACAGCTCCAGAAAAAAAGTCGTTTTTTCGATCTTTAAGCTAATCTACTTATACACTGAAAATAAAATTTGGTATGGCGATTTAGTGTTATTAAAGAGAAAAAAATATCCCCTTTTGGAAACATAAATAGAACTTTTTTTGTTTTTTGATTTGATTTGACGAAATTAGCATCACCTAATAGACCAGTTAAAATGCCAAAAATAAGGTATCTTGTAGAAACTTCACTGGCAGAATTTCTCATTCTAGGACAATTTTTCGATTATTCTCCAATATAAAGTTGAAAAAAAAAAAACTATTTTTTTTTCTGGAACTTTGAAGACTTCATCTCGATAACGGTGCAATTTTGAAGAAGGCTATTTTTGGTCAATAGTCGTTATTTGACACGTAGTATCTCCAGTTAAAATATTTCCCATAATTAATGAAGCACCCTGTAAATGTACTAGCTAGATGACGGCCAACTAGGGGCCGTTTTGTATGACATTCTCCATTAAAATGTTCTAAGTGTCATGTGAAAATTGTTTACTATCTTCTGTCAGTACCTTGGTATGTGTTAAAAGTTTACTATATAGCAGATTTAATTAAAGAAAACCAGAAGAAAGCTCGTTTACAGGAAGGACAGCATAAATTAAGGGTAACAGGTTTGCACAAGCAAAAAGGGAGGTTAGATGAAATGTCCTTTTGCAATAATGTGCATATTTCCTCTAGTTTTTCATTCTCTTGAAGGTATCAAGTCAATTTTTGCAAATCAATTTCATAAAGAAGGAAACAAGATTTATTTAAAAAATTATATACGGAAGCTGCAAAAGTTGAAGGCAGATGTCTTGTAAATCTTATTAGTATTGGATGCCATGGAATCTATGAAGATGCATTGGAAAGCCGTCAACAGGGTGATGTTTCATATTTTGTTCTGGATGAAGACGGGTATGTAAAGAAACTTTTATGTCAATCATGAAATGAAAAGACTACGTTTTGACAACATTGGGACTGAAGGAGTTAAACACCTAAGGTATATTAAGGAAGAGTATATAGGGTTGAATGAGATGAGAAATCGTAAAATGAGACAGTATACAAAAATCTAATATTTCCTAAAACAGTTTTCAGTATATGTAGGTATATATATTTTATCCAAACAAATATATGAGAAACAGATGGTTCAACTAACACAATAGTTGCTGGACTTCCTGTATATATAAAATTTAATTTCAATGTATCAGCTGATTGAAACCATTTAAGTTAAAATTAAAACTAATCTTTGTCTTATAATAAAATTGAAAAACTATTTACATTTCAACTTGAAGCAGTTAGACTGCCAATAGCGTAGGCTTTAAGAAAATTTTAAATTTTTTTGTGTATTTGTACGTTATTCTTTTTATTTTTATATGACCAAGAATATGAGATGTTCCTCTATACCTATAATTCCCAACAGTATAGACGGGCACAACTTCCCACATTCTCGAAACTTTATTTATTTAAAATGTCATACATTCTTATATCCAAGTTAATGCGTTAAAAAAATAAAAGTAATGGCCATAAAACCTAAAATATTCCAGTAGTAAATCTAGACATAACGCTTATGATCCATATGTGGGTTTATACGACGTATACACAAACGTATTTTATCTCCAAGTTTAATTTTATCTCTTCTAATTTGTGGTTGTAAGAACACCTATTGAAACCGATTGTTCTATCTCGCACTTTCAATTGATATTAAAGCAACTTGTTCGCCTCGAATCATTAACTGAGGAATAAACCTTTGACAAGTTTCGGTCTTCTTATCACTTTTTATTATTGTCACTTCAGGAAGTTTGATCGTGTTTTGTGATTTTCTCCGAGGCGGTTTTTGTTTTACTAAAAAAAAACAAACTCAATTACTTACGATTAAAGTAAATTTTAAAAGATGTTTTTATGTAAAAAAAATGTAGGCCACAAGAAAAAAAAATGCGGCTCGCCAACAACATGTAAACATAACATTCTAGTCTCGAGCGTATACATTTTCGAAGTAGCCCAGATATTTTTTTAAATTTTGGTCTGATTATTATACATGGATTTAATAGGAGCAAAATTAGGACAAGTAGGTTGATCGTGGTTCTCTGTGGCCTTGTAACTATGTCTAACCTACAATTATAAATAAATTAAACAATTTAAAGTCTGGACAAGGACATAATGAAACAACGTAAAAAAAATTGCAATCCCATTAAAATAAAACTGCTTACTGTCAATTGGTGGGACTTTCATCTGCCTTTTACGCGTCCAAACTTCTGTTACGTTTTCAAGACTAATATTCCAATGCTTATCAAATACTGTAACGTAACCGCTGCAATACCCTCTGATACCGGTAGCATTTCTCGTCCAAACCTAGAACAATAAAAAGAACATAAGTTTATGCCATTCCTGAAATTTTTGGAGCAGCTCCTGTTTCTTCCAGTTCTACCGGTAGTACATTTAAAGCACAAGCGGTATCATAAATAAAATTTACAACCAGTGTGGTCTAAATTTAGCGGGTAAATGTGTCAAAACCCGTGGTAAGATATATTTAGCGACTGAATGTACATACATACATACATATATTAGGAAAGACTTTTTATTTGATGTAATGGTTTATAAATTAGGATTTAGGTTTATTTCTAGATTACAATTCGTCTACGAGGGTTGTTCCATAACAGTTTTTATCTTTTTAAATATATATATATTTTTCACGACTAAACTTGTAGGTATGCAAATTAAAACATTCACCAGTAATATGAATGTGTAAACGTAACGATTGCTCCCATAGTACTGCATGTGCCATGCATTCCAGTTATATTTAACCCACCCTACTTCAATCTACAAGTATAAACACCCTCGCTAACATACTAAACCAGTAAATCTATTTAAAATTAATTTCTCTGCACTATTTCAAAGTCTCAAGAAATATCGGCGAATCATGCATTCATTCACAATAGGGAATAACCATTTAAGAAAACTTGTTTAGTTAGTGTACGTAAAAGTCAATTATAAATGCCATAAATCTCAGATGTATCATTTTTGTTTCAAATTAAATGCGAATTTTTCAGCGGGAATGTGTATTTAGTAAAGGGTTTTATTTAAAAGCAAGTATTAAATGCAGTACAATCTGAAGAGCAAAGAACACATGAAAGCTCAAAAATGCTCCTACTATCATATTTGCTTGCGAATCAATACCTATGATTGCTAATTCTAACTTATGATCTCTGCTGTACCTATTTCATAGTAAGAGGGGAGAGGGGTAGAGCAATCGAGACTACAGGCGACAATGTACTTGGACATTTCATTTCGGTTTTATAGTCGCAAACCAATCTAAAGTTATTCAGATGGAATAATTATATTTTTATAAGGATAGCGTGCACTTTATTTAAATTAAATCTCATATACTAAACTTTTTTGATAAAGCTACTACGTAGGAGACCCTAGGCAGCTGTCCACAATCTCTATAATTTGTCTAGATGTTCACCATAGATCACTAAAGGCTATGTGACAAAAAAAATCGGCAGTTTCAATGAGCAGATTTAGCAGCAGTTGTTACATGTTTTACAATTTTGTCAATTCGAATAAGTGGAAATACAAAATAATTGTTTCAAACCGCAATACGTACCACTCCAAGACTACAAGAATTTTGACTTACATGCATCGACATGTTTTACGGATTCACCCCTAAAGCTACAAAACACATAACTTATGCATATGTCAAGCAAAATACATAATATAAAATATATAAATGGAAGGTTAGTAGTTTGGCTAGCTGCGAGTGACTGAATGGATTTTTACGAAAGCATCACAGGCTGTCTAGAGCATCACCAGAAGCCATGTTAGTTTAATTTTTTGGTAAACTAGCTAATTAGAAATAATTCTTTTTCTCGGCCATAGTATTTACAAATATTACGTGAAAGATTTGGTTGTCACAGTGGCTTATTGTGATTTCTCGTTTAAACTAAAAATCGTAATAGAGCGGTATGACAACGAAATCTTCCACGCAAAACTAGCTAATGACCTAGAACAATATCAATTAACTCCTTCTCCATCTATAATTTAGAAGAGGTGACATTTTCATTCTTACAAATTTCTGATACAATTGCTGACATTTTTTTTCTTTATACGGAATTAACAACAGTCTACGGGCTTCCGAGAATCATAGAGAAACAACTGTAACATCAAGTGGGATGGATGACATCTAGAAAAAAGGAAGAATTTATACAAGTAAGCAATCTTAGATGATTGCTGCAAATTTTCTCAAGATTTTCCAAATTTTCTATAAATATGTAAAGTCACCCAATAAAGAGAAAAAGTTACTAATCAAGAATAACCATCTTATCTGTTGAAGCGATGATTTTTTGCTGTAAACAACCTTTGGATAAAACAGTCTTAGTTATACTAAGGCCTACTTTAAACAATTACCAGAGCTTTGGCAGCCACCCCATCGAATATTGGTTCTGCATTCCTGAGCACAGGGATGTATCAATATAATAGAAAAATTTAAAAAGGAAGACTTTCTTAGTGCGTTTGTGACTGACTGAGAATATAAAGCAGCTGAGACACATTCAGATGTTTCAAATACAAGCCAAGACAGGGATTTTCAAGTTAGCCATGTATTAATAATCCCTGTACAAGCTCGATTGTGTCCGAAAAGTGTAAGATTGAGCTAAGTGTAGAATCACAAGCAGGAGGAAAGATAGGTGTAAAATTGCAACAGATTAATTAGAGGAAGTTTGAAGCAATGTGAAGAAAGAAACAATAAACAAACAAAAAACCTACAAGAAAAATCTATTGAAAAAAATATTTGGGAATGTGTAAAACTTTTTCCATTCTCTTGCGGTAGGAAATGGTTTAGGCACTTTACATATTTTATACATCATTTCATTTACGGGTATTGCTTATTCCAAAAGCAGCTAAGAAGTGAATGTCTCTAGTTAAAGGCTCAAGACATAGGATAGTTTTTCATTGTTCTGGTACCTACTAGATGAGTTCATAAATAATTGTCCAGATGATCCCCACTCTCCCTAATCCAAATAATCCAAATGTAAGTCAACCTTCTGTCAATATTTAAAAAAAAATGAGGCAAAGTGCACACAAGCTCTTAAATATTCTTCTCTATTCTTTGTGCTAGACTTTAAAAAGTAATCGCATAATGCCAGATCTAAAAATCCAGAAATTCTAGTCAATAACAAAACAAAAAAATAAAAATCATATAAACTAAAAGGTGCAGCAACTACTTGCTTTTTTTCTTGTTGTATGATTCACTAATTTTCACTGATTTTCAAAATAAACAACAACTGTTTTCATCCATCTATCAGAAAAACGTCTCCGATAACAAAACAGATTAAAAATTATCATACTTTGAATGCGGAAGAAAGATTAGAATTTTATATTAGTAATAGCCTATATATTACATAGATTATAACTTGATATAAAATCAAGTTTTCTGCAGTATTTCTCACTTGTCAATTGTACAGTACGTACTACACGCAATGTGCGAATACTTTCTCGAACCTTGGTGTATACGAGGTCCCTCTACGAGGTCAGCTCGCAAGGTTACCACGCCTAAGTTATCGTGGCGGTCACCACGGTTAGCCCCTAACAAGGATCAGCAATCTATCATGTTCACCTCTCAAAATCTGCCTGTAATTAACCTCTACCATGAGATTAAAATGTCATCGCTATATAAACGAAATATCAACATGAACTGTATATAGTATCAATGTTATATTCATCATTAATATTAGTAATTAAATTGTACTCCTATTCGTTTAAATAGGCGATAATATTTAAAAAGGTGCTATAAAACAGCTATTTGAATTTCAAATCAATTCTATATTAGAGGATACATACTGATAGACTGTGGTTACGTCGACCCATTTATTTTTTCCAATTTGAATCGTGCTAGACGAAAACCTGATATTTTCCTGGCGAATTGCTCTCTAAATTTAAAGAAGATTCCTAAGATTGAGAATGAGGAAGTTGGACGTTTTTAAAATAGCTTCATGTTAAAAAATCTGTTTTGCTCTGTTCATTAACATAAAAAGACAAATTTGAATATCGCATGTTTATATATTCATATTATGTATGTAGTAAAAATACATCTAACAATCTTCTGATATACGACTCGGCTGACATTCACGAAATTGTAAAAAATTAACACAATCAGCATAAAGGTATCGGAATAATTCGGGGACTCTGGTTTTTATTAACCTTTCATCGTATTTTTTGCTATCGAAATTGATATTTTGTTTTGATCGGCGAATGTTTTTTTTGCATATTAATTATATTTATATCTACAATGGGATATGCTAAATTTTATAGGAACTACAGTTAGCACACTTAAAGCTCTTCTAGCATCAAAAGTCTTACTGCAGTTTGACAGATAATCGTAAGATTAAAGGAAAGCCTAGAAAGCTGTCTAATACACTTAGCTAGTCATTTGCACCAATTTTTATTCCCAATACCACACTATCAAAGGAATCAATTTATAGTGAATCTTTTTAGAATATTCAGTGAGCAGGCGTTAGTAGACCTGGCGATATTACATATTTCCAACGAGCTAGATTACAGCGAACACATCAGTAACACCACTTTCGTCAAGAAGGAACTATTGACCTCCATATACCATTTTGTTTCGGTGTTTGGACCAAAAAATAGTTCCTTCAGTATATAATTATGACAACGAAGTGTTTTAGCTCTGCAAGCGTCAGCTTGATGCGGAGGCTTTCCTTCCTATTGCATTAAGTACATCACCAGAGCATAATACAAAAAGGAGTACTTGGTCATCTTCCTGATACCCTTGACTAGTAGAATCAGACCCAATGCATAAGTTACACAAATGCTTTTTCAGTAACAGATATAATCTGCCTCAGATTCTTTCTGCTCGAAGCAAGTAAATTCCTGATCCTGCTGCCACGATGTTGTTGCCTTTACATTGTATTTATCATATGTTTGATAACTTCTATTCCACATTCTTTGCTAGACTATTCTGGTTTGGTTCTATACTAGAATGTCCAAAAACGTTGACCAGTTTAAGAATGTTTTTCATAATTAATTCTTACAGTATCCCGAGGCGTCTCCAAAATGAAGACCAAACCGGCCTTATGGAGTCCCAATGCAGCGAGAGCTGGTTTGCTGTTTACGTCTGTTGCCTAAGGTTTTGCATTCAAATATAACTTATAAATAACCCTGTCATATCTGGGTAAACACTGCTATAGTTGTCGTTCATCTTGTTTCAAAAGTTTTTTTGTTGATATCCTGAAAGTGTAATCATAAATATCTATGTCAATTCTATGTATTCTAATCGAAAAACACTATTTTATTCACAGAACAGCAAACACTCAATACACAGTCGACGCATTTCAACAAAGTAAAGCTGCCATTATTAAGGTAATAATAATGTCATCAGCATTATAATCACCTTCATAATGATTGATGTTTTGTGGGTAAAATAGTGCTTTTAGCGTTTAGCGTTTTAGCGCATGATCCAGAGAGCAATTTACTAAATTGCTAGCGTAGATTCTAAATTCATAGAAGTTGCATACGAATTGTAAAAGTTTCAATAAGAATGTGTACAACGAACGGTGAAATGAGTTTATAACTATACTTGTACACAGCAGTACTAGTATAGGAACAAACAAAAGAACAAAACAGCAACCGTACAGCGATGTACGAAACGGCGATGTTTGATTTGCACGAACAACCACGATCTACGCAGTGACGTTCACTTTCCATACCAGTGAAAGTATGCATTTTATTATCGCACATACTAAGAATGTACACAAGAAGCTATTATAAATGCATCGTGTACCATCTGTTATTCGCGAAAGACGATTTATTTAGGAATTACTTAATAATTGCCTTGAATTTTCCTTTCATCGTAGATACGCGGTTTCATACGTAATGAAAGATGAGCACTATTCATTTGAATTCAGTTTAAAAGTACTTTACGTATTAAACTGTTGAAAGTTTTCTTTTAGTCAATTAAACTTTTATTGTATGAATTAATTTGATCAAGTTATCTCGAGAAAGTGAGAGTTAGAATACCATTCCTGGATTTATTTTCGAATGACTTAATTGCAGATATAATAATTGTTATAAAATAAATTCCCACACCTCTTTTTTATAAACATTTATACATATGTACGTTTAACTTCAGTAAGTCAAACTAACAGTTTAGCTTGAAAAATAATGATGTAATATCATTAGAAATTAGATAAGGCTCTTTTTCAGTAATTGTTCAAGACGAAAAATTTGAAAATTATAGTATTCGTTCCTATATAAATAGAACTCAAGTAATATTATAACAATAATATGTTTAGAACAAAGACTTACCAGTTGCGTCAAATAACACAAACAAGTACAGATATTCGAATCAATAGTGAAATCATACGACCTTGCGTTATTTATAAAGATATGGAGATATTTAGTTGGTATAGTTAAGAATAATACTGTTAAAAACAGAAATAAAACGTATTGTACACCAATATATTTTCATAGCGATGTATCCCTTAATCTAAGAATCTTGCTGTTTGAACGAATATTGTATTTATTGACAATAAGGTTATAGAAATATGACACTCAAACAGGTAAAGCTCCAGTTCCGAATTAGAATAGATTGAAACAACCCAACAAATTGTTTGGCCCATAATTCTGAAATCCACAACCCGAAATTTTCACTTTGGACCGCAATCATGACCATAATATACCAACTTGAAAATGTTTCTTCCGAAATTTTGAAGCAAATATTCAGCTGTAAAATGTTAAAGCCAATAGAAACAGAACGAGTTAATTTTATGCATCTAATAGCTGTCAAACTGTAAAATCATTATCTCAATTCTGATAATTGGAAGTGCCAAAATATTTCCGCAGTTGTCAAATTCATTCGAAAGTTAGACATTTTTCCAAGATTTAACATTTACGGGTGTTACAATGGTTGTCAAATCAAAAACATTTACTTTTTCATTGTTTTTTGTTTTGTCAAACTTTAAAAATACTTGCTTTTAAAATGTAACTGTAAAAACCGTCAAAATACTTTTAACAGTCACGTAATTACAAAGACGGAAGTTTTCTTCAAATTTTGACAATTGTAAGTGTTGAATTACTTTGAAAGGCTGCGCAATTATTTTTGCAGTTCTAGGAATTGTAGTTGTCAAAATATGGCTGACAACTCTAAAGTTGTAAAAACACTCTAACACTTCCTTATTGTTTTGACAGGTGCTACTGTCTTCTACTACTTTTGACATTTACTACACCGTTACTTTTACGGTACTAACTAATGTAACTTTCAAGATATTTCAGACAGCTGTCAGAGTACAAAAGCTGTATTTTCTTCAGGTTTGCCCATTGTAACCATCAAAATTTCTTTAATAGCTACATAATTGTGTAACCACTCTTTTTTGCAGTTCTAGCGGTTGTAACTGTCAAAATATTTCTGACAGCTCTAAAATTGTAACTGTTTTTCACAATTTTACATGTTTTTGAAAATTGCAAAAGCTGTCGAAAGTCTTTTTGACAACTATATGATCTTAAAATCCATGATTTTTACAGTTTGCAGTAATAGTTGTAGCTGTCAAAATATTTAGCTATACGATTATAAACATTGCTATTTTTTTGCAGTTTCAATACTTGCAGGCATGATATGTACAGTGACCTTCAAAGATATCCGGACACGACTAGATAGAGACATACCTTGCGCTCAGTACTTTATTCGAAAGAGCCGCAGGGCCAGCTTACTATCTGCTGAGTGTAACGGTAGTTTATCGCTCTTACAATAACATTGCATTATATAAATGCATATACGTAGACATAGCATAAATTAAAATATCAGATTAAAGTGAGTGAAATAGTTGTTCTATATTACAAACTGAAACTTAGATTTAAGGTAAAAGTGAGTCTAGCATTTGCAACTAATTTTTATAACGTTGTTCCGCATTCATTTTGCGATTGAGACCTATTTTAATAAGTCATTTGACGTTTGTACAAATAGCAAAATACTGTCAACGTACGCAGCTTCTAATCATTGCCTTACGATCTGTCAGATAGTAATCATTTTAATTATTTATTGTATAAAATAGGGCAGTCGAACATAGAATTATCTATATAAATAATGACCAATATGAATAATGACCAGTATAAATAATGACCGGTATGAATAATGTCCAGTATAAATAATGTCACTGCACATATCTTTCAAACTGCCTAAAAATATTTCTGTTCTCATTGTCTTGTCATGTGTAGCAGGTAACTCTGATAATTGCCGCTCTGCAGTGTTAACTAATGTAACTACTAACATATTTTTGACAGCTGGCAAATTAAAAAAGTGGCAGTTTTTTCAGATGTGGCAATTGTAGCCGGCAACATACTTCTGGTAGGTGTGTAATTGTGAAATCAGTTACTTTTAACAGTTCTAGTAGTTGTAACTATCGAAATATTTCTGACAGCAGTAAGACTGTAAAACAACTGTTTTTCAGGGTTTCGGCATTCGTGTCCTCTATATATTCGTTTGAAAATTGCCTTAACTGTCGAAATTCTTCTAACAGCTATGTCACTGTAAAATTAGATATTTTATACAGTTGTAGGTAACTGTCAAAATACTTCTGACTCCTACAAAATTCTAAAAACATCTATTTTTCAGGCATTTGGACGTGTCAGATATTTTTTGAAAACTAAACTTTAACCATTTATTTTCTTATTAAGCGGTGGAACTATGAACACATTTATGACAGCTGTCAAACTAAAAAAGTGCAATTATTCTTTAAATTTAACAGTTGTAATCATTAAAATATGTACAACTGTGTCATTGTAGAATCAGTACATAAATATCGGAGAGAACTACACTAAAAAACAGAATTTAATTATGAGTCTTATTTTATGAGAAGTTGCTGGACTTGGATATTTGATTAGAATGAATGAAGGTAAAGTAGTAAAAGAGACATAAAGCAAGAAGAAAGACTTGTCGAGGAATCGGTATGGTTAGATAAAAAAAAATCGATAAATAATAACTAATGACCTCCTCTCTCCAATTTTTCTAACTAGTATTCTCATTTAAGGATATTTTGTTGTCCTTTATCATTATAAACATGTTACCAATGTGTAATAATATGCTTTTGCGTTCTGCAAATATATTAACAGTCTTACCTTCATCCTCAAATTAATACATCCATTCAAAGTACCTAAAATAGTGTTCAAACATAATAAAACCTCGACTAGTTAATCGCATATAATACTTATGTACGTGTATATTTAAAGTGCAAACTGGTTCAGTTCCTTGAAGTTTTATCAATATTTACCATGAAACTTAATATTATTTGATGAACATTGAAACGAATGGTCATTACGTTAAAAATGTAAAAACCTTAAACACTAATACACACTGAATACGTATTCGGAGAAGGCCACACTAGATTGACCTTTAGTCATCTCCAAATTAAATACAAAGGTCTAAAATTTACATGCTAGTACAATAAACAACCTAAAAGGATACCATACGTGTTAGGTAGATAAAAATTAATTTTGATCGTCACACTTGTACATGCTGCGTTATACAACATTTTCACATATTTCACCGTGACAACAATAAGTACAAATTAATGCCACATTAATGGAAACATAATAGCGACAGTAAAAAAGTATATTTATTGCTTATATTATGTAATAGCATAGACTCTAATAATAAATTTGGAACTGTGATCCGGCAAATTATCATTTCTTAATCGTCATTTTCCATCAATGTACATGTTCATTTTCGATGACCTTGTATCTTGTATTAATTTATTCACAACAGCCATTAAAATGTGAAAAAATTAGTCGGTGAAAAAAAGCGACGGATTTACGTGAAAGATTAAAAAAAATGTCAAAAAGTCGTGGGCGACCTTATGATTATCATATCTCTGACATCCAGCGTTTAATAACAGTTAGATCATGAAGGCTATGGATACGTAAGAGGTTTTAGTTATTTTTGTGTGCCGCTATATTAGCTGGAAGCGGTTAATTTTCATTGATATTTAATAAGTGGGCACATTATTCATGATGTTCTCTGTGACACACTGACGTGAGTATCTCTAAAATGCGGATATTATGTTAGAACATATACAGGGTTCCTGAAAAGGTAAAATTTATTAATTTTGTTCAAACAAAATTTTAAGAAAAAATCATAATTGCTAATATTTCATTACTTCCTATAAATTGTGTCTTATTCTACATACATATGTACATATATAACAAAACATTGTTAATGAAATACAACAACCGCTAATGAGACATACATATGCCGGTACCGGTACCTTGCAGCTTAAATTTAAGATTTCGCTTCAAGGTAATCTCGTAAGACCTTGAATGTTTTGTATATATAAAATTAGAACGCAGCTACGGTACTAATAATTGTTATAGACGACGATTTAATTTTAATTTTTATTGTTTCTATCCATCGCTGTGATCGGGATTTTCCAAAAAAATACTATCCGAAAATGAGATTGAACAAAAAAAGTAAGAGCTAAAATCGTATATGTATTACAAATAAGTAGGTAGAGTACTTTACAAAAGCAAGCCGCAGCTTGTGTATTATACATTAGCGTTTCTTAAGAATCGTAGGCGAATTGCGCTTGAAGACTGGAGAGGATTCTCAAAAATAGTAACTGCCTCACAGTGAAAGAAAGAAAATTGGATCCACCCGTCAATGAATGTGCGACGGAGATAGGGAGAACAAATCAATTTCTCCTAAATTTTCAAAAAAATAGTGTGGGCAGTATTACGTGATGATTAATCTACCTTATTTATAAGAGAAATTGTTAGACTTTGCTCTGCATTTATTGGTTTTGTCTTCTACGATTAATTTCTTGCAACTGTTTAAATAATATCTTTCTCTTTATTCCTTTATTCTGTTCTAAAGTATGACGTTAATTTTGCTTGTTTATCTCAGGAAATTCCTTCCTTGTTAGGCTATTCATCGGTGGTTGTAAAACTAATCACAACAGGTCATCTATTGAAAGTTGTCACTTTTGTTCGTGGTAGGAATTCTTTCAGGTAGCTAGAATCTGCCTTTCAGAAATTCGAACACCTTAGTGTAAAAACGCGATTTTTTTTCTATAGATCACATGGTAACGACTGTTCATGTATTGAGTTATTTTGGTTTCACAACACATTTTGTCAAAAATTTTTGGATGCCATAGGTAGGCTAAAGACTTCTTTGGTGGTTGAAGGTTATTTTAGTGACATTTACATAGGCGAATGGTTTAAGGTCCATAAAATGCGTGTGGTGTAAGATTGATCGAACATCATCGTATTTGAGAGAAACCCTTTCTATAAAACTTATGGCTTAGGCGTTCTCTATCCTTATTCTATTCTAGAATTAGCCTTTTTCTCTTTTACAGGTTTTTTATTTTAATTTTATTTTATATATAATTCAGCTAGGTTTCAGGACGAGCAAAGTCGTTACTATCTTTCAGCAAAGACCTTGGACTGCTGGCAGGATTTTTGACAGGCCATGTGGCCCTGACGTACCACCTACAAAAACTCGGAAAAGCTGAAGATCAAATCTGATCAAGAAGATCTAGAGAAGGCAGAACACATTTTGTGTAAATGTGTCAGTCATACTCGACATCAAAGGCAGCAGTGCCACTGCCTTCAGATATAATCTAATCTGATCTAGGTTTCAGAACACATCCTTTAGTTTAGTTAGCACATTGCCATTTTTTTATTGGAGCCGTATTCAGCTAAAGGACATCCGCTTTTTTTAGCACAACCACACAATTTGCTGTTTATTGTGGCATCGTCAAGGTACACTTTAAAGAGGGTGGTACGAATATTTTGGCCATCGTAAACTTATGCCTTATCGATTAGTAGCCGGCTGGGTCTTCTCGCTACATTTAAATATTCTTTTAAAAGCGCTGCAGCAACAGTGCATATAGGAATTCAATTTTTTATGGCGGATGGGCTATCTTCCTCTTTTATATTTCTTTAGCGATATTAGAACGTAAACTATCGACAATTCGTTCCTTAGTCTCTCCTAAATTATGCTAAGAACGGAGTTATGGTTATCCTGGCTTCACTTTGGTCAATATTGGCACCTTACTCCATTAATGTTTGATTAATTGAAATGTAGACAGAATCAGCAATTATCGTATACCTTATATGAAATATAATTTCACACTTCTTTATAATGGTTAAATGAGAATCCAAAGATTCGTTAAGCTTCTAAATATAGCTAGCATTTTGAGGATATAGAATCAATAACGATCCTTTCTGTAATATACTTGTTCAAATAAATCTTCGAAAAAATATAATCACAATATATAATATTTATTACTCTTAAAGATCACAATCTTCTTTATCATTATTAATTATCTCATATTCATGAATACAAAGACAAATTTGCGTCTTTATTTGTGTCTACGCGAAACAGGTTACCTACTACCTGACATTTGGAATTCGTTTAAATATAACAGCATGAGAAATAACTAATTTAATCTGCGAGAAACACGGAAAAAATTATTCGGATAGAGTTTATAAAGGTTAATCGATAAATTTGCATCTATTTCTAAAAGTCGGTAGCCACACGGCAGTAGAATTTTACGTAATGTGTAGGAGAGGTAGACGACCTTGGGGAATTAGCGTTGACTGTACGCTTTTAATACCAATGCTAACGATATGTGTAAAAGGAACCCTGTTGCGAGAAAGAAAAAGAAAAGCAGTTATCGAGTGCGTGCCAGGCAAAAGAGAATGACAACGAAACATAAACATTGTTAAAGCAGGGAATTGATGTGTGAGTTGATCACCTTGTGCATTTATGCATATATTCTCTTTGGTGATCGAGAGGAGTTTTCCTAGGCACGTATGAATGCGTTCTCTGGTTATTTTCATCGCAGACGTAAAAATGAGGAAGTGGTGACAAAACAAACGATGAGTAAATTAATAAATATCCAATCGTATTGATTATAATTTAATAAATAATCTTTCGAATAGCGGTTTCTTTTAATAAATTTTCTAAAAACAACTTGTTTTCGTTAAAAAATTTAATGGAATGTTTATTTTTACTTCTATTTTTATTATAATTTTATTATATAAAAGATAGGTGTAAAATTGCAACAGATTAATTAGAGGAAGTTTGAAGCAATGTGAAGAAAGAAACAATAAACAAACAAAAAACCTACAAGAAAAATCTATTGAAAAAAATATTTGGGAATGTGTAAAACTTTTTCCATTCTCTTGCGGTAGGAAATGGTTTAGGCACTTTACATATTTTATACATCATTTCATTTACGGGTATTGCTTATTCCAAAAGCAGCTAAGAAGTGAATGTCTCTAGTTAAAGGCTCAAGACATAGGATAGTTTTTCATTGTTCTGGTACCTACTAGATGAGTGCATAAATAATTGTCCAGATGATCCCCACTCTCCCTAATCCAAATAATCCAAATGTAAGTCAACCTTCTGTCAATATTTAAAAAAAAATGAGGCAAAGTGCACACAAGCTCTTAAATATTCTTCTCTATTCTTTGTGCTAGACTTTAAAAAGTAATCGCATAATGCCAGATCTAAAAATCCAGAAATTCTAGTCAATAACAAAACAAAAAAATAAAAATCATATAAACTAAAAGGTGCAGCAACTACTTGCTTTTTTTCTTGTTGTATGATTCACTAATTTTCACTGATTTTCAAAATAAACAACAACTGTTTTCATCCATCTATCAGAAAAACGTCTCCGATAACAAAACAGATTAAAAATTATCATACTTTGAATGCGGAAGAAAGATTAGAATTTTATATTAGTAATAGCCTATATATTACATAGATTATAACTTGATATAAAATCAAGTTTTCTGCAGTATTTCTCACTTGTCAATTGTACAGTACGTACTACACGCAATGTGCGAATACTTTCTCGAACCTTGGTGTATACGAGGTCCCTCTACGAGGTCAGCTCGCAAGGTTACCACGCCTAAGTTATCGTGGCGGTCACCACGGTTAGCCCCTAACAAGGATCAGCAATCTATCATGTTCACCTCTCAAAATCTGCCTGTAATTAACCTCTACCATGAGATTAAAATGTCATCGCTATATAAACGAAATATCAACATGAACTGTATATAGTATCAATGTTATATTCATCATTAATATTAGTAATTAAATTGTACTCCTATTCGTTTAAATAGGCGATAATATTTAAAAAGGTGCTATAAAACACCTATTTGAATTTCAAATCAATTCTATATTAGAGGATACATACTGATAGACTGTGGTTACGTCGACCCATTTATTTTTTCCAATTTGAATCGTGCTAGACGAAAACCTGATATTTTCCTGGCGAATTGCTCTCTAAATTTAAAGAAGATTCCTAAGATTGAGAATGAGGAAGTTGGACGTTTTTAAAATAGCTTCATGTTAAAAAATCTGTTTTGCTCTGTTCATTAACATAAAAAGACAAATTTGAATATCGCATGTTTATATATTCATATTATGTATGTAGTAAAAATACATCTAACAATCTTCTGATATACGACTCGGCTGACATTCACGAAATTGTAAAAAATTAACACAATCAGCATAAAGGTATCGGAATAATTCGGGGACTCTGGTTTTTATTAACCTTTCATCGTATTTTTTGCTATCGAAATTGATATTTTGTTTTGATCGGCGAATGTTTTTTTGCATATTAATTATATTTATATCTACAATGGGATATGCTAAATTTTATAGGAACTACAGTTAGCACACTTAAAGCTCTTCTAGCATCAAAAGTCTTACTGCAGTTTGACAGATAATCGTAAGATTAAAGGAAAGCCTAGAAAGCTGTCTAATACACTTAGCTAGTCATTTGCACCAATTTTTATTCCCAATACCACACTATCAAAGGAATCAATTTATAGTGAATCTTTTTAGAATATTCAGTGAGCAGGCGTTAGTAGACCTGGCGATATTACATATTTCCAACGAGCTAGATTACAGCGAACACATCAGTAACACCACTTTCGTCAAGAAGGAACTATTGACCTCCATATACCATTTTGTTTCGGTGTTTGGACCAAAAAATAGTTCCTTCAGTATATAATTATGACAACGAAGTGTTTTAGCTCTGCAAGCGTCAGCTTGATGCGGAGGCTTTCCTTCCTATTGCATTAAGTACATCACCAGAGCATAATACAAAAAAGGAGTACTTGGTCATCTTCCTGATACCCTTGACTAGTAGAATCAGACCCAATGCATAAGTTACACAAATGCTTTTTCAGTAACAGATATAATCTGCCTCAGATTCTTTCTGCTCGAAGCAAGTAAATTCCTGATCCTGCTGCCACGATGTTGTTGCCTTTACATTGTATTTATCATATGTTTGATAACTTCTATTCCACATTCTTTGCTAGACTATTCTGGTTTGGTTCTATACTAGAATGTCCAAAAACGTTGACCAGTTTAAGAATGTTTTTCATAATTAATTCTTACAGTATCCCGAGGCGTCTCCAAAATGAAGACCAAACCGGCCTTATGGAGTCCCAATGCAGCGAGAGCTGGTTTGCTGTTTACGTCTGTTGCCTAAGGTTTTGCATTCAAATATAACTTATAAATAACCCTGTCATATCTGGGTAAACACTGCTATAGTTGTCGTTCATCTTGTTTCAAAAGTTTTTTTGTTGATATCCTGAAAGTGTAATCATAAATATCTATGTCAATTCTATGTATTCTAATCGAAAAACACTATTTTATTCACAGAACAGCAAACACTCAATACACAGTCGACGCATTTCAACAAAGTAAAGCTGCCATTATTAAGGTAATAATAATGTCATCAGCATTATAATCACCTTCATAATGATTGATGTTTTGTGGGTAAAATAGTGCTTTTAGCGTTTAGCGTTTTAGCGCATGATCCAGAGAGCAATTTACTAAATTGCTAGCGTAGATTCTAAATTCATAGAAGTTGCATACGAATTGTAAAAGTTTCAATAAGAATGTGTACAACGAACGGTGAAATGAGTTTATAACTATACTTGTACACAGCAGTACTAGTATAGGAACAAACAAAAGAACAAAACAGCAACCGTACAGCGATGTACGAAACGGCGATGTTTGATTTGCACGAACAACCACGATCTACGCAGTGACGTTCACTTTCCATACCAGTGAAAGTATGCATTTTATTATCGCACATACTAAGAATGTACACAAGAAGCTATTATAAATGCATCGTGTACCATCTGTTATTCGCGAAAGACGATTTATTTAGGAATTACTTAATAATTGCCTTGAATTTTCCTTTCATCGTAGATACGCGGTTTCATACGCTAATGAAAGATGAGCACTATTCATTTGAATTCAGTTTAAAAGTACTTTACGTATTAAACTGTTGAAAGTTTTCTTTTTAGTCAATTAAACTTTTATTGTATGAATTAATTTGATCAAGTTATCTCGAGAAAGTGAGAGTTAGAATACCATTCCTGGATTTATTTTCGAATGACTTAATTGCAGATATAATAATTGTTATAAAATAAATTCCCACACCTCTTTTTTATAAACATTTATACATATGTACGTTTAACTTCAGTAAGTCAAACTAACAGTTTAGCTTGAAAAATAATGATGTAATATCATTAGAAATTAGATAAGGCTCTTTTTCAGTAATTGTTCAAGACGAAAAATTTGAAAATTATAGTATTCGTTCCTATATAAATAGAACTCAAGTAATATTATAACAATAATATGTTTAGAACAAAGACTTACCAGTTGCGTCAAATAACACAAACAAGTACAGATATTCGAATCAATAGTGAAATCATACGACCTTGCGTTATTTATAAAGATATGGAGATATTTAGTTGGTATAGTTAAGAATAATACTGTTAAAAACAGAAATAAAACGTATTGTACACCAATATATTTTCATAGCGATGTATCCCTTAATCTAAGAATCTTGCTGTTTGAACGAATATTGTATTTATTGACAATAAGGTTATAGAAATATGACACTCAAACAGGTAAAGCTCCAGTTCCGAATTAGAATAGATTGAAACAACCCAACAAATTGTTTGGCCCATAATTCTGAAATCCACAACCCGAAATTTTCACTTTGGACCGCAATCATGACCATAATATACCAACTTGAAAATGTTTCTTCCGAAATTTTGAAGCAAATATTCAGCTGTAAAATGTTAAAGCCAATAGAAACAGAACGAGTTAATTTTATGCATCTAATAGCTGTCAAACTGTAAAATCATTATCTCAATTCTGATAATTGGAAGTGCCAAAATATTTCCGCAGTTGTCAAATTCATTCGAAAGTTAGACATTTTTCCAAGATTTAACATTTACGGGTGTTACAATGGTTGTCAAATCAAAAACATTTACTTTTTCATTGTTTTGTTTTGTCAAACTTTAAAAATACTTGCTTTTAAAATGTAACTGTAAAAACCGTCAAAATACTTTTAACAGTCACGTAATTACAAAGACGGAAGTTTTCTTCAAATTTTGACAATTGTAAGTGTTGAATTACTTTGAAAGGCTGCGCAATTATTTTTGCAGTTCTAGGAATTGTAGTTGTCAAAATATGGCTGACAACTCTAAAGTTGTAAAAACACTCTAACACTTCCTTATTGTTTTGACAGGTGCTACTGTCTTCTACTACTTTTGACATTTACTACACCGTTACTTTTACGGTACTAACTAATGTAACTTTCAAGATATTTCAGACAGCTGTCAGAGTACAAAAGCTGTATTTTCTTCAGGTTTGCCCATTGTAACCATCAAAATTTCTTTAATAGCTACATAATTGTGTAACCACTCTTTTTTGCAGTTCTAGCGGTTGTAACTGTCAAAATATTTCTGACAGCTCTAAAATTGTAACTGTTTTTCACAATTTTACATGTTTTTGAAAATTGCAAAAGCTGTCGAAAGTCTTTTTGACAACTATATGATCTTAAAATCCATGATTTTTACAGTTTGCAGTAATAGTTGTAGCTGTCAAAATATTTAGCTATACGATTATAAACATTGCTATTTTTTTGCAGTTTCAATACTTGCAGGCATGATATGTACAGTGACCTTCAAAGATATCCGGACACGACTAGATAGAGACATACCTTGCGCTCAGTACTTTATTCCAAAGAGCCGCAGGGCCAGCTTACTATCTGCTGAGTGTAACGGTAGTTTATCGCTCTTACAATAACATTGCATTATATAAATGCATATACGTAGACATAGCATAAATTAAAATATCAGATTAAAGTGAGTGAAATAGTTGTTCTATATTACAAACTGAAACTTAGATTTAAGGTAAAAGTGAGTCTAGCATTTGCAACTAATTTTTATAACTTGTTGTTCCGCATTCATTTTGCGATTGAGACCTATTTTAATAAGTCATTTGACGTTTGTACAAATAGCAAAATACTGTCAACATACGCAGCTTCTAATCATTGCCTTACGATCTGTCAGATAGTAATCATTTTAATTATTTATTGTATAAAATAGGGCAGTCGAACATAGAATTATCTATATAAATAATGACCAATATGAATAATGACCAGTATAAATAATGACCGGTATGAATAATGTCCAGTATAAATAATGTCAGTCTGTCACATATCTTTCAAACTGCCTAAAAATATTTCTGTTCTCATTGTCTTGTCATGTGTAGCAGGTAACTCTGATAATTGCCGCTCTGCAGTGTTAACTAATGTAACTACTAACATATTTTTGACAGCTGGCAAATTAAAAAAGTGGCAGTTTTTTCAGATGTGGCAATTGTAGCCGGCAACATACTTCTGGTAGGTGTGTAATTGTGAAATCAGTTACTTTTAACAGTTCTAGTAGTTGTAACTATCGAAATATTTCTGACAGCAGTAAGACTGTAAAACAACTGTTTTTCAGGGTTTCGGCATTCGTGTCCTCTATATATTCGTTTGAAAATTGCCTTAACTGTCGAAATTCTTCTAACAGCTATGTCACTGTAAAATTAGATATTTTATACAGTTGTAACTGTCAAAATACTTCTGACTGCTACAAAATTCTAAAAACATCTATTTTTCAGACATTTGGACGTGTCAGATATTTTTTGAAAACTAAACTTTAACCATTTATTTTCTTATTAAGCGGTGGAACTATGAACACATTTATGACAGCTGTCAAACTAAAAAAGTGCAATTATTCTTTAAATTTAACAGTTGTAATCATTAAAATATGTACAACTGTGTCATTGTAGAATCAGTACATAAATATCGGAGAGAACTACACTGAAAAACAGAATTTAATTATGAGTCTTATTTTATGAGAAGTTGCTGGACTTGGATATTTGATTAGAATGAATGAAGGTAAAGTAGTAAAAGAGACATAAAGCAAGAAGAAAGACTTGTCGAGGAATCGGTATGGTTAGATAAAAAAAAATCGATAAATAATAACTAATGACCTCCTCTCTCCAATTTTTCTAACTAGTATTCTCATTTAAGGATATTTTGTTGTCCTTTATCATTATAAACATGTTACCAATGTGTAATAATATGCTTTTGCGTTCTGCAAATATATTAACAGTCTTACCTTCATCCTCAAATTAATACATCCATTCAAAGTACCTAAAATAGTGTTCAAACATAATAAAACCTCGACTAGTTAATCGCATATAATACTTATGTACGTGTATATTTAAAGTGCAAACTGGTTCAGTTCCTTGAAGTTTTATCAATATTTACCATGAAACTTAATATTATTTGATGAACATTGAAACGGATGGTCATTACGTTAAAAATGTAAAAACCTTAAACACTAATACACACTGAATACGTATTCGGAGAAGGCCACACTAGATTGACCTTTAGTCATCTCCAAATTAAATACAAAGGTCTAAAATTTACATGCTAGTACAATAAACAACCTAAAAGGATACCATACGTGTTAGGTAGATAAAAATTAATTTTGATCGTCACACTTGTACATGCTGCGTTATACAACATTTTCACATATTTCACCGTGACAACAATAAGTACAAATTAATGCCACATTAATGGAAACATAATAGCGACAGTAAAAAAGTATATTTATTGCTTATATTATGTAATAGCATAGACTCTAATAATAAATTTGGAACTGTGATCCGGCAAATTATCATTTCTTAATCGTCATTTTCCATCAATGTACACGTTCATTTTCGATGACCTTGTATCTTGTATTAATTTATTCACAACAGCCATTAAAATGTGAAAAAATTAGTCGGTGAAAAAAAGCGACGAATTTACGTGAAAGATTAAAAAAAATGTCAAAAAGTCGTGGGCGACCTTATGATTATCATATCTCTGACATCCAGCGTTTAATAACAGTTAGATCATGAAGGCTATGGATACGTAAGAGGTTTTAGTTATTTTTGTGTGCCGCTATATTAGCTGGAAGCGGTTAATTTTCATTGATATTTAATAAGTGGGCACATTATTCATGATGTTCTCTGTGACACACTGACGTGAGTATCTCTAAAATGCGGATATTATGTTAGAACATATACAGGGTTCCTGAAAAGGTAAAATTTATTAATTTTGTTCAAACAAAATTTTAAGAAAAAATCATAATTGCTAATATTTCATTACTTCCTATAAATTGTGTCTTATTCTACATACATATGTACATATATAACAAAACATTGTTAATGAAATACAACAACCGCTAATGAGACATACATATGCCGGTACCGGTACCTTGCAGCTTAAATTTAAGATTTCGCTTCAAGGTAATCTCGTAAGACCTTGAATGTTTTGTATATATAAAATTAGAACGCAGCTACGGTACTAATAATTGTTATAGACGACGATTTAATTTTAATTTTTATTGTTTCTATCCATCGCTGTGATCGGGATTTTCCAAAAAAATACTATCCGAAAATGAGATTGAACAAAAAAAGTAAGAGCTAAAATCGTATATGTATTACAAATAAGTAGGTAGAGTACTTTACAAAAGCAAGCCGCAGCTTGTGTATTATACATTAGCGTTTCTTAAGAATCGTAGGCGAATTGCGCTTGAAGACTGGAGAGGATTCTCAAAAATAGTAACTGCCTCACAGTGAAAGAAAGAAAATTGGATCCACCCGTCAATGAATGTGCGACGGAGATAGGGAGAACAAATCAATTTCTCCTAAATTTTCAAAAAAATAGTGTGGACAGTATTACGTGATGATTAATCTACCTTATTTATAAGAGAAATTGTTAGACTTTGCTCTGCATTTATTGGTTTTGTCTTCTACGATTAATTTCTTGCAACTGTTTAAATAATATCTTTCTCTTTATTCCTTTATTCTGTTCTAAAGTATGACGTTAATTTTGCTTGTTTATCTCAGGAAATTCCTTCCTTGTTAGGCTATTCATCGGTGGTTGTAAAACTAATCACAACAGGTCATGTATTGAAAGTTGTCACTTTTGTTCGTGGTAGGAATTCTTTCAGGTAGCTAGAATCTGCCTTTCAGAAATTCGAACACCTTAGTGTAAAAACGCGATTTTTTTTCTATGGATCACATGGTAACGACTGTTCATGTATTGAGTTATTTTGGTTTCTAACACATTTTGTCAAAAATTTTTGGATGCCATAGGTAGGCTAAAGACTTCTTTGGTGGTTGAAGGTTATTTTAGTGACATTTACATAGGCGAATGGTTTAAGGTCCATAAAATGCGTGTGGTGTAAGATTGATCGGACATCATCGTATTTGAGAGAAACCCTTTCTATAAAACTTATGGCTTAGGCGTTCTCTATCCTTATTCTATTCTAGAATTAGCCTTTTTCTCTTTTACAGGTTTTTTTATTTTAATTTTATTTTATATGTAATTCAGCTAGGTTTCAGAACGAGCAAAGTCGTTACTATCTTTCAGCAAAGACCTAGGACTACTGGCAGGATTTTTGACAGGCCATGTGGCCCTGACGTATCACCTACAAAAACTCGGAAAAGCTGAAGATCAAATCTGCCGTCTATGCCAAGAAGATCTAGAGAAGGCAGAACACATTTTGTGTAAATGTGTTGCTGTCAGTCATACTCGACATCAAAGGCAGCAGTGCCACTGCCTTCAGATATAATCTAATCTGATCTAGGTTTCAGAACACATCCTTTAGTTTAGTTAGCACATTGCCATTTGTTTATTGGAGCCGTATTCAGCTAAAGGACATCCGCTTTTTTTAGCACAACCACACAATTTGCTGTTTATTGTGGCATCGTCAAGATACACTTTAAAGAGGGTGGTACGAATATTTTGGCCATCGTAAACTTATGCCTTATCGATTAGTAGCCGGCTGGGTCTTCTCGCTACATTTAAATATTCTTTTAAAAGCGCTGCAGCAACAGTGCATATAGGAATTCAATTTTTTATGGCGGATGGGCTATCTTCCTCTTTTATATTTCTTTAGCGATATTAGAACGTAAACTATCGACAATTCGTTCCTTAGCCTCTCCTAAATTATGCTAAGAACGGAGTTATGGTTATCCTGGCTTCACTTTTGTCAATATTGGCACCTTACTCCATTAATGTTTGATTAATTGAAATGTAGACAGAATCAGCAATTATGTATACCTTATATGAAATATAATTTCACACTTCTTTATAATGGTTAAATGAGAATCCAAAGATTCGTTAAGCTTCTAAATATAGCTAGCATTTTGAGGATATAGAATCAATAACGATCCTTTCTGTAATATACTTGTTCAAATAAATCTTCGAAAAAATATAATCACAATATATAATATTTATTACTCTTAAAGATCACAATCTTCTTTATCATTATTAATTATCTCATATTCATGAATACAAAGACAAATTTGCGTCTTTATTTGTGTCTACGCGAAACAGGTTACCTACTACCTGACATTTGGAATTCGTTTAAATATAACAGCATGAGAAATAACTAATTTAATCTGCGAGAAACACGGAAAAAATTATTCGGATAGAGTTTATAAAGGTTAATCGATAAATTTGCATCTATTTCTAAAAGTCGGTAGCCACACGGCAGTAGAATTTTACGTAATGTGTAGGAGAGGTAGACGACCTTGGGGAATTAGCGTTGACTGTACGCTTTTAATACCAATGCTAACGATATGTGTAAAAGGAACCCTGTTGCGAGAAAGAAAAAGAAAAGCAGTTATCGAGTGCGTGCCAGGCAAAAGAGAATGACAACGAAACATAAACATTGTTAAAGCAGGGAATTGATGTGTGAGTTGATCACCTTGTGCATTTATGCATATATTCTCTTTGGTGATCGAGAGGAGTTTTCCTAGGCACGTATGAATGCGTTCTCTGGTTATTTTCATCGCAGACGTAAAAATGAGGAAGTGGTGACAAAACAAACGATGAGTAAATTAATAAATATCCAATCGTATTGATTATAATTTAATAAATAATCTTTCGAATAGCGGTTTCTTTTTTAATAAATTTTCTAAAAACAACTTGTTTTCGTTAAAAAATTTAATGGAATGTTTATTTTTACTTCTATTTTTATTATAATTTTATTATATACAGGAGTATTCCAATTTAAAAAAAATGAATATATTTTTCATTGCTCAAAGATGCATCACCGGCATTTCAAAAATTAATTTTGGGGAATTGCTGCCATGGCCTTAGTATGACCATCTCTTGCTATTGCATATAACGATTCGTATATAATTATCCTTATTTGGTGCATGGAACGTTATCCATTGACGCTTGACATAATTTTTACAGATTATTAAAAGATATTGGTTTCTGTTTTGAAAAGGTGGGTTAGAAAGTAATATTAATGGACCCAGATGATGTAATACGATGGTGTCATGAATATTTACGTAACATTAAAAACTATTGTAGTGAAGGGAGAAGTATTATATTTACCGGTGGTATCGTGGGTAAATGTTGGACATTTTATTTCTAAAGCTTGGGCCGATACTGTACATCAAGATAAATCTTTATAGGAAATCTAGGTACAGGGATAACGGCACCAAAAGAACGAGAACAACGATTTCCACTAATTCGTGCTGGTATTGCGAAAGGATTTGTTGTTAGAAGTTGAATATGCACTCCATGAGGTTTGTGCCGAAAATTCTACGACAGTTATTGATAATGCTTCTTATCACAATCGAAAATTATAGAAGCGCTGTCTAAAAAAATGTTTCGGGAGTAAAAGTATCAAAGCAACGTACAACATATTTGAGTTGTGCAAACGCGGCAGCTTCGCATAAATTAAAACCATTGGTAATCGGAAAATCCAAAAGACTTAGATGTTTTTATAATTTAAAGAACCCTGTTGTCTACAAAAGCAATAAAACTGCATGGATGGCAGCAGAACTTTATTAAAACTGGTTTTTTCAACAATTTGTTCGTGAGATATATAGTCTCCATACAAATTTGAAAACTTTTGTTGTTTTAAATTGTTAACATTTTTAGGTCAAAACGTTTTTGCGAAACCAAAACGTTTCAGAAATGGCTATTCTCATTTCGGACAATGCTCCATCACATTCTCCAGCATAGGAATTAAAGACCAGTGCATGCATCAAACGTTATACCACTCATCTAACCCCTGGATCAAAACGTCCTACTTTCAAAACTCTCAAACACAACTTTGCTTTTTCGTACTGTATAGTTCGTGTTCCTATATTTTGCAGTAACCACATTTTGACTAAATTAAATTTTTGGCGGTAATGGGGGTGTCCATTATAGCCAATACTGCTTCTCCTGCAGTTCTAGAGAAAAGGATATACATTCATATATACATACATATGTCACTAATTTTCTTACTGAGAGAGAAATTACCTCAAACAAGTTTTTGTAGGCTTATATTCGAGAATAGCTTTGGAAAGCCATCTTGTACTGCTCCTCTTTCGCACCAGTTTAAAACAAGTTTCAGTACAGTGACAAAAAATTTAATTAAACCATGTGCAAAAGACATCACGAAATGTATGCTTGAGCAAAAAGAGTAGTGAAGAAAATTTACCTGATTTTCTTATCAAACAATGGACCATCGGAAACAACTAGGTAATGATGTGGCAAATAATATGAAAACACTTGAAAAGAATAAAATTGAATTGATCGAGCAAACGCTGTAATATTGCCTGCATATAGGTATGCTTGATGTATTATTTGCAAATTCTCTGAAAACCTATACAAGGAGCGATACGGTTCGGGGCGCGAATACCGAAAATCAACGAAAAAATTAAATGAACTCATTGCTGTATTCATAATTAAGATTTTATAAGATCGCCTGCTATAAACTCCCAGCTATTCCATGCATTTTATAAGGGCAACAAAAGTTTTGACGGCCTCGTTTCAATTGACACCTGTAGGTACTTGAAACATTTTTTCTTGACCATTCACTTAATTTATCTTCTGAATTAAATGATTTACAACGAGAAGGTATCACCATTATAGTCTGCATGACAAAATAAAAGCCATGCTAAAGAAGTTCAAATTTTTAGATTCAATGTATGAAGATGAAAGACTAATTCTACAAGAAATATTTTAAATAGATGTCAATTTAAATACTTCTCTATCTTTACTTAAAAATCAAAAGCTCATTGATTTACCTTTTTTAAACTCAAATTTTTTCGTCGAATTTTTGTAAAACAAGAAAGAATTTTCCACATACACTTACCTGATAGACAAGCTGATCTAAGCCTAAAACTTTCAAACATTGAATCAAACGTTGCATTACTTTGTCTTACCAAACAGGGACAAAAATCCCATTAAAGGTTTGCTGTTCACTGGCATTATTTTCAACTTACTCTGATTGATGTTGTATTTTATTAAATTAGTTTTGTATTCATTTATTTACTATTACTAATGACAACCTTATTTATTTTAACCTTTGTTTATATAAAAATCATTTCCTTATAGGTATCGTACTGCCTATTGTTATTTGTATGTATTGACGATCTCAGTTTAGGTAGCATTATCAATTCTTCAAGTGTTACCATTAATTGATTTCTTCAAAACCCGCTTATGTTTAATGACGTGTATCATGTCTGCGGTTGAGTTTTCTTGGATATAACCGCACTGATAATTTCTTACGATATTTTCTGCACATACACTTAATCTTTTTTGAAATACAACTGACTAAATTTTATAAACGTTACTTAGTAGCTGGATCCCCTAGAATTTTTACATAATCACTGGCCACGCTGAATTTTCTTGCCCTGACTGCTTGTGTAACATGATGTTAAATAAAACGCCGCGAGAAGTTAGAACTGTCAGATTTTTTAACGTAATATTGTCATTTAAAATCGATTTTAGAATTTCATAGAGAACAATAATTCGCTGGTGATTCACACCTAATTACTTTTGAACTTATTGAGTTGTAGTTGTGCATTGATGTTGGCAGCGCAGCATATTTTAAAAGACGGTAATTTCTACAATTCTAGTGGAAAACGCCCCCACCCATTCTAGTCTGGACCTGCTCCCTTAAGATCTTCTATTCACAAAAATATAGCAATTTTTGAGTGAAACGAGGTTTTAAAATGATAAAAAACTAAACTCTCTTTATCAACAGATTGATGTCAGGAGTCACACGTATTGTGACTACATCTATTCAGGGTTGTTGACAAATACAAAGTTTTCTGCTTATCGCATACATGCACTACCTTCAATATACCGTGTAATTTATGTTATCTCTATGATAGAATCTAGAAAATAATAATTCACAACAGACAATTAAGATTTGTCAAAGCCTTCCAAAATAAAAGCACCAATTAGTAATTTGACCTTATTGTTAATAAGTAAAGTACTTGCGACATGTTTACATATTTATCATTGCTATCAACCAGATGAGATTTTGACAAATTTTAATGTAAAACCTAATCAAATTAAATTATTTTTTGAATAGAGTTTGCTACCTTGTAATTGGTCTTCATAATTATTTTCATATAATCTTCATCTTTCGCTTAATTTGCAAAAATGCAAGTACCTACATGTATACAGAAGAAATATATATGCAGAGAAATAACTGCAATTTCTAAATATTAAATAGTTAATGTTTTACATGAGCATCTAACATCTAAAAATAATCTTCACACCATTTATTTAAATTTAATAATTTACTAAATATAGTCCATGACTTAAGAATGAACAGTAATGAGGTGTAAACATAACCGATGAAAAAATAATGACCGAAGATTAATAGGCATGCTATTCTCTCAACGTACATCGTACTATTACACACCCTGTATCATGCAAATCATTGTTCATAAATTCATATTAATCGCTACTGCTTGACATCTTTATTTCAATCGCCTTAATATTAATTAATATAGCCACTAAAATACTAAGCTTCTGTTGACCTTTTTCGTAGTCCATAGAGAGAACACTTCCTACTTTGAGCTTTATTATTATTTACAACGCAAAACCAAGACATCAAGATATTAAAGAAAATATACCCTAGCATAATTGCCATTAACAAATCGTCAGTTACATCAGAACAGCATTTTCGTTTTAAATCTGTCAATGTTTTCGCTTTTTCTAACGGATTTTTTGTTATGTAACGGTTCAGAATGTTAAAAACCCGACTACACGCGATTTCTAGCCAGCGAAGTCATTTCTTGTTGAGCACACAATTCGTGCTCTTTTTTTCTACATTCAAGGTCATGATAGTTGAATTTCAGATTAGTTTTTTTGTTGTTTATTTATTTGACAGTTATTATTTATTAGATGTGTGCAAGGAATCGTTAAATTAAATGTTAACATGTTATACGTGAAGATCCAAAATTATATAAATTTTATTTTCTATATTTAATATGTGTATTACCTAAATGAAAATAAAATACATACTGTCAAAATCTTATACGGTGGGTCGCGAAATGAATACAACCTTACTGTACTACACCTTTAAGCATTTGAATACATACATTCAATTTAGTTGAGATATCAAATTGGAAACGTCTGCTAATGTCGTTCGTGTTTCATTCAAATCTGCAATCCATTAACGTATGGTTGATAAAGAATCATACATACAGAACACGACTGAAAGTAATGAAATTCACTCTAAAGCAAAATCTGTACATTACGATTTTTTTATATTTATGGATACATGTTTGTCCAGAAAACGTCAGGGAAAAGTCTTTGTTGTATTAGATGACCATTCATTTCAATTTTGTAAAACTGAGGGAGAATTTCTAAGACCAGTTTGTGCTACTGTTCCAATTAGACCCTCGTTGACAAAATCAGCAGAACCAGACCAATTTTGGTAAAAAAACACACAAATTGGCATATTGGTAGACATGTAGTACCAACATTTTCCATTTTGCTTTTTCTAAATAAAATGATGTGTCATAGCGGCCACATAATAAGGTCTTGAATGTTCATAATCGGTACATTATGCCTTTGGCAAACTATTCAACATCTGGTTACAGCGACAATGATGATTTGACATAATTTCGCTAGTGCCATCAAACGCTCTTGAATTGTAGGCAAAAATAGCTCACAGACCAATTTTGTGTTTGTGTAATGTGTTTGGTTGCAATACTGAGAATATCGCTGGCGTAATCAAACAAGTTGCATTTTAATTTCTGAGATGGTTATATCCTATTTGAGATCGATAAGTACTTTCAAGACTAATTCTTCAAATGTAATCTCTTTGTCTTAATCCCATTGTTTTTTCCTCCCATGAGAGGAAATCCCGTACAACAACTAGTTCTCTTGAATACAATTGTCCCACAAGCGATCCAATTCCTCTTCTCATAAGTGTCAGAAGTATGGTCGTAGGTTAACTTTCATACTTCTACTAATCAGTCTCAAAGTAGTCCCTTGTCAACTATTGAGTAATCAGCAGGAAGATTTGCAGGAGTGTCATGAGTACTATAGTCTTTACAAACTGCAAGTTACATCACGATCAACCAAGAACCCTTCATCCAGAAAGGAATATACACTCTTGTGGGTCGCCGAACCAAGTGTATTAAAAGAGGGAAGAGACAATATGGACCAATTATATTAACCAGTTAAGATTCACCACTTTCTGTCAAAATATGATTCAAATTGCGAACGGAGCGGTAAGTTTGGATTTCTAATACGCACAATGATTAATATTGCAGATCATATCTCGTAGGATCAGAAGTTCCATCCATTAGATGTTTGATGTTCTTCTAAGGTACTTCATATCCGTTACTTGTTGTTGCTTTTCTAAACTTTCTGTGAGTAATTTATGTGGTGAACTTTCCAATGCTATCTATTGTTGAACCTTATGTTATCAACTTGTTTTTTGTTTTATTTGAACGCTGGTTTTTTTTTATCTATGTTGAATATAATCATAGTTTGTGGTTTGTTCATGTTCATTTTCATGCCTCTTTCCTGTAATTGTATTGTCCAGAAGTTTGCATTTTGTTGTATCGTTGCTTCAGTGTTTGTCATAACCACAATATCATCGAGAAAATCCTAGTCATAAATAAACTGGTCGTTTATTGTGGTTTGTAGTAGTAGTATTTCTCTTCAAATTCTACCCACTCTCATATTTGTTCTTTTCAGTAGCTTTCAAGCTTTTTTCTATTTGAAATAGGATGCTTCGGTTTGCTCTCTAAGAGATTCTTCCTAGGTTTTGTGTTTTATTCTGACAAACTGCTATAATTCACCATTCCGTCATTTAGTTCTCTCCTTGGATCTCCTCTTATTATCTACTTTTCATTTAGACTTTCCCGCTGTAATTCTTCTTTTTTTGCTCTTCCTCATTTTTTCTTCTTCTTCAACTTTTGAATCTTTGAAATATTTGAAAATTGTTAATCTTAATCTTAACCGCGATGCTTAATGCATTTAATTTTATTTAAAAGTATTTTTATTTCCTATAAGATGCTTCAACATACATTAAAGTTGCGATTACATAAGATCACCCGAAAACAAAGTAAGCATACTTATCTCTACTGACAAAATCATAAAACTATTACAAGCACCTTCGGGCTCACTTTATAACTTATTGTAAAATTATGTAGGTTATCGGCGTTATCCTTTGAATTATAAACTTCAATGGAAAATACCACTATCTATAGCTATCTAAAATTCAAGTATACGTATAACGTCAATTACGCCATCATAAAAGGTTGGCGACCATGGCGTTGACCATGATACACTGCCGCTCAGATTAAATCTCGAACACGAACAATCTCGGTATGGTATAGCAATAACGAGTCGATCAACTGCGGCTACACATATTCGAACGACTAACCTTCCTACCACGGCTTTCCTTGTATTGTGAAACTGACACAAGCAAGTCTCCGATACATAAAATATCATAAGCGTGTATACACAGCCTACCAAAAATTTATCACTCATTATATTAAGTTTTATGGAAAAATTGAGACAGCTACAACGTATGCGATCCGGTTAAAATGAAAGTAGTATCATCTACTACTTAACTTCTTACCTAATAAAAAAAAAACCTTCGTACAAGGTGTTTCCCTTATTATCGAATGTTACGAGCGAGGTTAATACGGGTTTGGTTACCTGAAATAAACGTGAACTGAAATGATTTCTCCTTGAAAGTTGTATGAACTTTTGGCATCCAACCTATTTGAGTTACAGTTTTAAATCTTTAAAGGGTTATAAAAATTCCATTAAATGCACGTTATTGCACGCGATTAAACTTACGGTTCATAGTATATACTTTTATTGTGTGATTAACTATGCATTTTAAGGTCATCTGCAGTGATATTTTCATCGTCAATTCCGATTGAATACTAATATATTCAAAAACCAATATCTCATCAACTTTAATAGCTAATAAAAATGCTAACAATTTTTTCACTTATTCACACATATACGGTTTGCAAAACATTAAACATTATTTGAAGGATGAGATCTGCAAACCAGTGCTCTCATCTGTACATCTGCCTCTAGTAGTAAAAGTTACTTATGAAAAGTCAAGGACCACTGCCATCTATAATATTTTATGTATTGTTAGATTTGTCTAAGGTAATTTCCCAAAATACCTATTTACCTTACGAGAAAAAAAATTACGAAAAAAAATTAAAATTAATACTAAGGAGCAAATAATTATGAAAGCGAGTTGAAAATATCGTTATCGTAAATTACTTAATATGACATCAGCAATCGACAAAAGAACAAACAATAACAAAGACATATATCCTGTTTTGATAAATACGAAGGTTATTGAATACGCTGTATAATAAAATAGTAAGGAACATTATAAGAGATACATACAAGGTCTTGATTTAAAATATCATGAGATAAACTGAATAATAATTACAAAACTATATATGGTCGTGTAAATTGAAGGCAAACGCCACCTTTTAACGTATTAGGAAATTAACCCAATATTCTGAGATTATACACCGATACAGAGTACCTACCGACATATAATTATCTAACCTTAATTGACAATCATATGTTTTACGAGGTTACTGTTTTGCAGGATTTATTTGCTTATAACTTACCTTAACCATTAACTTTTCATCGATGCATTTTTTCAAAAATTTTAGTGGCCCAGATATTGTTTCCATCTTTACTAAGACATCTTTCTTCTTTTTCCTTGTACCAGCTACTGGCACTGTAAGAAAACAAGAAGTATTGGTTACTAAGAGATGTAAACAATTTTTAAAATGTTTTTGTTTTATTTGCAGTTTTCTCCCTATTTTTCTACAATACGAAGGGTACCAACTCCAATGAACAGGATTAAAATAAACAGGACCCTGGAAAATAAATATTATATTAAGGAATCACTGTCAGAGATTTATGGGCATGTCCTGGTATGGCATGAAGACCGTTTTATTATGATGACCTCAGAGATTATCTCAGATTGGGGTAGCACACATGCAGCAAAAAATATGTCTGTAATTAAGAATATTGATACACTCCTATTTTTTGGACACTCATTTAATTCTACAATTTTGCATAGCAAGTGGTCAATAATGGGATTTGCCTTTTGAAAGCGAAATGTAAGCTGATCCAATAACTGTGACTTGCTTTTGTTGTCGGAATTATATTTTTAGATCGTCTGATCTATGATCGACCTGCATTGTTTTTCCCTCTCATAGATAGAAACACCGTACAATAACTAGGCCTCTTGTATACAGTGAGCCCACAAACGATCCTAGTCCTCTTCTCTTAAAGGGGTCTCAAAAAACAACAAAGTCAGCAGCCTGGCCGTAGGTTAGATTCCATAATTCTACTAATCGGATTCAAAATAGTCTTCTTTTTTTGTCAACTGTTGGGTAGTCGTCAGAGAGATTTGCAGTAGTGTCTCCACTCTCCACTCCTATAGTTTTTACAAGGTGCAAGTTATATCACGATCAACCAAGAACCTTCTTCCAGATAGGAATATGCAATCTTGTGGATCGCTGAACCAAGTAAATTAAAAAAAGAAGAGACAATGTTAAGCAATTATGTAGATTTCAGCCAGTTAAGAAGTTCAAGATTATTATATAAATAGACAAAAAAAAACAAGCACATGATACTGCGAAAACTGCTTCTACTACACTCGGAAGTATTTTCGCGCTCCACCTTGCTTAAGGCTTAACGTTCTTCATCCCAAATGGATAGATAAGAATTACAGTCACTCTTGAACAAAATGGTGTAATCTAGCAATGTACTTTAATAAATGAACACGCATCAAACTATACTGACCTTTAGAATTATTTTATCCATACAATAAATGGCTTATCACCAGAATATTTCATTATTAATAAACATCTCGGAAATTTAGAAAATTGTCCCAGATTGAATGAGGGTTGTTCTATATTTTCCTAAAGTTTTGCAAAATAGTATTAAAAAATAATCCGTAAACACGTGAAAAATCAGCTAATTGAGTCCCATTCCCACAGCTTTCAATAGGTCAAAAATTGTTCTCAGTTTCGGTAATCGTTCCGGACATTATTCCAATATTTTGAAATAGAAACTTAAGCAGTAGTAGTAACAGTAAAAAATATGGCAGAAAACTGAAATTGCCAGCCTCCGGCATAATTGGGGACAACGAAATGATGTAGCAATTCCATTTTTTTAGCCATCTATCATGCATAGTTCATTAAGTAATTAATAAATTATGAACTTCTGCTTTTCTGAAAAATCCAATGTTGAAAATTGACACAGATTATTTTAAGTTTGTTCTATGTTGTTCCAAACTTTAGCCTTCTATCATGCATAATTAATTACAAAATTGAGAGAGTCAGAATCTTATTGTTCTGGTTTTGGTCTTCTTTGGTCTAAAATTTCAGCCAGTCATTCATTGAATAATCAAGTAAAACAATTCCATGTAAACCATTCCGCCATCTTTTCTGAAAATCAGAATTTTGAAACTCCTTCCAAATTATTTCAGGTTGTTAGCTTTGTATATAATATAATAAATAATTCATTAAATAATTGTGAAAAATGAAATTTCGCGCACATTCCTTCTCACCTCCCGTCTTTCACACCGGTTTCTCTGAAACTTACAATTTTGAAACCAGTTCAGGGTTGTTCTAGATTTATTCTATATTGTGCCAAAGCTTTAGGCTTCTACCATATACAGGGTGCCCCGATTTCGTAGGGACAACATGGATAACTTTTTTATTTGAAGACATAGAGAGACGGTTAAATTAGCAAAAAGGTGTAGGTTCAAAAACTCACTAAGAATCCATCCAGAATTTTACTTGTCATGCTTCATTTGTTTAGTATTGAAGAAAAACTGAAATCTCATTTTCTTTATTTGCCGTAACTTTGTTGTTACTTGAGATATTAAGATGCTGTTTGAAGCAGTTCAAATTGTAATCTAAATACTTTTATTGACGCTTAATAAAACAAATTTCTTTTGCGCAAACTTTTAGTAATCTCACCTAACCTCAAAATGTTAAATTAGAACCGTTCAATTTTTGTGGCTCTTTTAAAAGGAGATTTTTTCGTGAATACAATCATGTATCGCATGATATGGAAATTTTGTCAAAATTTGGAAAATTAAGCTTATTCTGATTACGGACAGACATCACTACTTTTCTTTATCACGTTATCTGTGAAAACAACATGGTTGTCATTATACGAACCTGTCAGAAGTGTCAATGTTATTACTTCAATTTATAACGGATAATTTTGAGAAACACATGTATTTTGTACATATATCAAAAGGTTGAAGAGCGTAAAACTAACATTTAATAACACAAATTTCATGTGTGCGTATTATTAGTAACCTAATCTCACCTCAAAATTTTTCATTTGAACTATGTAATTTTTTTCTGAGCGCAATTGTGTATCGCATGATATGGAAACTAAAAATTTGAAAAATTAAGCCTATTCTTTTGAGAAAGCAATCTCAACTTTTCATTTATCATACTATCTATGAGATAAGCACACCATCATACATATACTCACAGGAAACGATAACAACGTACTTATCACTGCAGTAACTTTCAGGGTGACGTTAGGACAGTATCTGTCACTATAGTAAAAAACACGATATCTACTGTCTTGCAAGATCACCTGATTTGACTTCTTCTGATATGTTTTGTGGGTATTGCTAAAAATCTATGGTCATACATACGCCAATGTTAAGGAATTGCAAGAAGCAATACCTAGGTATCTAACACCATTAATGCTAGGTATTATCCACAAAGTAATAAATAGTATTCAGAGACGGTGTCAACTTTGCATTGTAAACGATGGTGATTTATTTGAGCAATTTAATATTGTTGTTCATTATTTAGTAGCACAGTTGTATTTTTGTTTTATGTATTTAAATTACCATGCGAATTAGTTCAAACCGAGTTACCATATCACCTAGCAATATTGGTTAAAAAGAATGTTTTCTTAAAAGGGCAACAAAAATTGCATAGTTCAAATGAAAAATTTTGTGGTGAAATTAGGTAAGTACACATGAAATTTGCGTTATTAAATGTTAGTTTTACGCTTTGCAAACTCTTGATATACGTACAAAATACATCGTATGTTTTTTTGCTAATTTAATCGTCTCTCTATGTCTTCAAATAAAAAAGTTACCCATGTTGTCTCTACGAAATCTGGGCACCCTGTATAACCCCAGGTTGTTCTGGGTTTGTTCGATATTGTTCTTAAGTTTTAGGCTTTTGTCATGCATAATCCTTAAATAACTGACGAAATACAAATTTTGCTGCGCTTGTCTCCTTTTTTTTTCTAAATATTATAGTTATGAGAACTGTCTCATGCTGTTTTAGGTTCGCTCTATATTGATCCCAAGCTTTAGCCTTCTATCGTACATAACTCTATAATTGAGAAAAATGCAATTTCACTGCTTCCCCTGTTTTTGTTTGACATTCTTTCTTTTAGATACGAAAGTTAGGGTCATTCTCGGTGATTCTGAAGTACTAATCACTCTTCTAAAATTTCACTTTCAGATCAAATCAAAATATAATGTTGCTGTCGGATAAGTAAAAATTTTCCACAATATTATTGCATGTTCTAGTGTCTCTACACATTTTCCTAGTCAGTTTTTAAGGCCGGACAAGTTTCTATACATTTTTGTATAAATTATGGTAAGAAAATTTGAATTACTTATTTCCATAACGCTTAAATTAAGCAAATAGAAAAACTTTGATCGATAAAGTATGTTCAAAACTAAATTAGGCCGTAAATAGGAAGTACTCTCTATTATAGCATTTTTTTTCTGGAAGCTAAATGCGTGAACAATAACTTTAGGAATCGTACAGGAAATTTCTTGCGTGATATTATACAATTAATGATGCTAACTGTTTCTACCAATATGACCTTTTGCTGCTACAAAATAGTGTTACCTCAATTTCCGTCGTCTTGTATAAGTAGATATTTAGATACAACATTTAGAATAAAATATCAATATTATTTCATTTTATATTAAATATTATTCTTATTATTAATCATGTATACCGAGAAATATACACCGGCGTTCTGCTACATCGCTCGTATCATCGTATCAAGACCTACATCGAGGATACGATGTTTCTCGGTGCGCGGCCTACCGCGATCTATTCGCACGGAGCGAGTTGATCTAGCCCGGCCGCGGCCTGTACACAACTACTGTAACACCGCAACGCGCGGTCATTGAACTTCTCTGGTCACCGATCAAAAGCGACGCGAAAAGTTCGCCCGTTGCGCTGCCTGGACAGAGCAGGATAAACGCACGCAGAGATTGTTTTTTTCCGTAATTCGTGAATCGTTTCTTGCCCCCTTCGATACGAGCGAAGAAGATAAATTATCGCTAGATGGATTGTGTTGCGTATAAAAGCGATTTATTTATCGACATGTATGGAATCTCGATGTTAAAAATACAACTTGTAATATCTATATATAATCTTATGCATAATAGCAATTTAAAAATAGAAAAAATATGTGTTATTGCGAAATAATGATAAATTAAAAGAGAAACAACTTTCTTATATTTACAAGTGTTGTTTCTTCTGGAGAGTTCGTCTTAAACGTTAACTACTGCACGTATGCTATAGTTTTAATTCGACAGATAAACTTTCTAATCTTTTAAAAACGTTGTTAAGAATATGCCGGCGAATATTCGGTCATCTTACATAATAATGGAGAACAGGAATATTTTTTTTTCCATTCCATTCCATTCCCTATAATTCAGGATATTATCAAATTTTGACTTTGCAACATACGACCCGTTCTCTATTAATTTGCATTTTTATGCCTAAACGTCAACTTGCTTGTTTTATTAGCTTACGCACTTTTTCCTCTATCTGGTTTTAAATGTGTGAAACTAATTCTCAGCTGCCGAATTTATTTGTAAAATTAATTTTGCGCTATTACGTTACATTTTCTCTAGATGAGCAGCAGAATCAAAAACAGTACCGACGAACTACATATTTTGTATGTCAATATGGGAATGATAGCAATGTAAGGTCTAAGTAATCGAAAAATGTGACAACGATGTTCTTTCTTTATTTGCCGTTTCATAACTCCTTCTTCTCTCCTTTCCCTCATCCCTCTCTCCAGCAATAGTAACTATCATCGAAGAATTTCAAAGAATTACGGCTTCCGAATTTTCCGGGAAGACATCAAGGTAGAAATGTAAGAAGTCCATCTTAAGCGAGACTACACCCCATGTTCTTCTAGCTGTCCAACACATCATTCACAATGGAAACATCGTTACCATCTTTTCTCTTGTTCAACAAGCTCTTCAAGCCACCTCCTCCTACAATTGCGTTGCAGGAGAATTCGATATTTCAAAGGTTGAATCTTTCAACAATTTTGTTATTTATGGTTCAACAGGTGTGTTTCACTCAAATTGGGAAACTTTTCTTTCAAATGACTGGAGGCCTGATCTCCTTTACCGAGAGCTTTTACAAAGTTCTTCAAATTAATATGAAGAAATAGAGATTTTTTTTACATTCTCTTTTCCAGTACATGTGATTTCTTTGTAGGCCATTCTTTGACTGTATAAATCCAGCTTATAAATTTTCAAATCATCGCAGCGGTGCCAATCATGATCGTATCGATGGAAATGTACATACTATTATGCAGTAGTACTATTTTGAAAGTAGTTCGTTGTAAACGTTGTACACCTTGCTACAAACATTGAATTCTGCATGTTGAAATATTAAAAGAACTAGGGCTATACAAAAATATGGATATATAAATCTGTTATCGAATGCCGATAAAAGAAATAAAAATTATCGATACATCGATAGATCGATATACTCGATACATGCAGCTTATGAAGCGTATGCAGATATATAGTGCTTTATATTTTTCGAACAGAGATCAAATAGAAGTACCAAATTATTATTATTATTCTTCATTATACTAAATGAAAATTATATTAGGCATAGAAGGGTAAGATAAATAATGAGAAATATATGGGTTGAATAGTGTATTGTTTCCATATTTTTCAATAAAAAAGTATTTATTAACAAAACATAATAGATTTATTTAAAAATAGACATATTATTATAATACGGCAATTTCATTCACGATTTTCTCCAAAACAGACAATTCAGAACTTTCTCCTGTTGTCTCTTCTTCTTCTTTTTGTTTGGTATGAATTCTGTTGTAGCTGTTGTAATCGCTACAGTTTCCATTTCTTTTCTTAGCTCTTCCATAGTTGATTCAATATCAGTATTTGACAGATATATCGATTTAAATCTACAATTATCGATAGCAAGATTTTACTAGAGTAACGATATATCGATAATAATATCGATATATCGATGTTTCGATTAATCGATATTATCGATATTTGAAAACTATCATTATTCGATAGTAAAATCTTGTTATCGCACAGCCCTAGAAAGAACGTATCTTCTAATCTAAAATAGGAAAATTTTGTTCTTGGTCCAGAAGGTTCAATTATTACAGTCTGAACTCCAAGAGTTTAGCTAGCTGTTTCGAAAGTTTTAGATCGCTAACCAAATCGTTTAATTAATGAGCTGGGGCGCACTGTCATAAGATTCAGGGCAGTAGTTTCCTCTATCTTCAGAACTTCACTGCACAGTACTACTTATTCACTTAATGTTGAATCTGATCCTGTGGCTTTCAAGTCATAAACAGGAACAGGCAATTCTTTATTATAGATACAGGCAAACGCACTAACAATACAATTGGATATTTACTTTTATATCTAGTTTTTCTTGAACCGCTTTCAATATTTGCGAAGCAGAAGTGACAGTTTGAAATATGATCTTTAAAGTCACGCCATACCTATCATAGGAACAGCAAATAGTTTGGCTCTACGTTTTCGTTTCAATCATTCAGTTAGAGTAGTGGTACAGATAGTGCAGAAAATATGAGATGCGACATATTTATCTTGATGAACAAAAGGACAATCAAAATAAAATTTATGTCTTCTTAATTAAAACAGGAATCGGCTTTTTTCAACTTCTGGGGTGAATTTTCCACAAACATAACAAAAGTTGTCTCGGTGATTAATAGAACAACAATCTTTACCAGCTGCTATTTTTAGTAAATGTTAGTTTTAAACACACAACATCCCAATGCCTTTCAAAAGATGATCATTCAGGTAACAAAAACTCACCATTTAAGCCTCATTTATACATGCTAGTCAACTCGACCGTGTGATAGACTAGCAAGCCATTAGCACTCAAATAATACGTGTGAAACATTCACGTATTATTTGTGTGCTACTGGCTTGCTAGTCAATCACCTCGGCCGAGTTGACTAGCATGTATAAATGAGCCTTTAGTGTTAGGCCGAGATAAGTACGATGAGAATTGCATCAAAATCCATTAGATCATAAAATCTCTTTCGCACACCTGCCATCTAAACAAACGACCAGAAAACAGTGGAATACTAAAAACAAAAGAAATCCTGAAAAACTCAAAATCATACATGCTACAATATTTTGAAAAGTAGGTTCGAATTCTAGACATACTAATAGATACATCGTTACTGGTAATTACATTATAAAACATTTCTTAACTATTCGTTGTTGCTACCTTAAAACGAAGATCTAAAATATCAGAAAGATGCGACGTTGTGCGATGACGATTTGGCGCCAAATTAGAGAATGCGTCACGAAAAGAATCTGCACAACACATACTTTCGATAAAACGCAATTATACAAATCGAATAAGGTGACTGAGGTCATGGAATCAAACATGAGTAGACGCATATAATATTAGACATTATACGAATCTAAACGAGCTGATAAGAATATTTAAATGTATTTTGAATAAACTGCATAACTATCACCAAATGATAAACTAGCGTGTTTTCTATATAACGAGTATGAATTTAATACTTTAATGATTTTCTTTAATTTTTACCAAATATATCTTTTAGAAACATGGAATCAATTCCTTATCTGAAGACAAACGATTGCCAAACCATTAGCAACATAAATATTTGTTTGAATTCAGTTTTTGGAGATGCATGTTATTTTTAAACTACGTATGTAGGAATTTAACTTGATAACATAGACAACGAAAAATATCCTCCAACACACGCAAACGTAAAAAATACACATAATATTTGTGCAAGATTCGAGCATGACTCAGTGAATATATACATAATTTGAGGTGTGGATTTAACAAGCACGCAATTATGCACATTGCATGTTAGCAAACAAGCAGCACTTCTAAACATCCACCTTCACAAAATGGTTTATTTATTTGATCCTAACAAGCAAGAAATATTTTTTTCCGATACAAAATATCATCTTTACAAAATGGAATCGTATTGGTTATTAGTTTGTTGTGTGCAAAATAAATATAGGCATAATTTCAAATCTGTCCCAAAATAAGGTAGACACATTCGTTGAACTATGTACACGTAAATTCATAGTGCTATTAATACACTTCACAAAACTTACACGGTCGAGCAGCTGCGCCTTGGTGACTAGAAGTTTTCTTTTTTGGTGTGCAAGATTAAGTAGGTCAGAGACCAAACGCCATAAAGAGATAAAGATAGATTAAGATTTTTTTGAGTTATTTTTACATCTTTAGGTGTGAGAAGATTTCTAGTCATGCTCGTTATTAGTCTAGTAATATCAGAATTAGTTTTCAAATTAGGCATTTTTGTAATACTTTAATTAGGCATTTTTTTTTCAAACTACTAATATACCTACTAATTGGGTGACATTATTCGGTAAGGAGATACAAAACTTGTTCGAATAATTTAGAATATTTATTTGAATCATACGTGTGGTTGATTCAACAAAATATTTTTCTTGTTTCAGCAAAATGAATGTTAAGTGTAGCCCACAAACGGCGAATGATTGTATCCGATATCAATGGTTAAAGTAATAAAGTACTGATGATATTTACTGACGCGCCATAAAATTGCTCAACAAATGCAGTTGAAATCAACTAAAGCGCTTTTCTGCGTAATACTATTTGTAGTAGTAGACCTGACGCAGGGTGAATTTCACAATGACACAGAATCGGCAATTCTAAAAGAAATGATCGTACAAATGACATAACTTTAACCAAATATGCTTCCCAAAGGAATCATTAGTACTATTTGTTCTTTTGTATTAAATTGTTAATTATTATTAATTTTAAATTCTTGCTTACTTGAATCGACAACTTTCTTATTTTGTCACTTTTCCCAAATATAATGAACGTTTTAAGATAGGAGAGGGTTAGTTTAAGAGAGATACAACCCCCACTACATGTAACGTATTTTCAGTTAATTTCTTGATGATATTTTAGGAAGTTATGCACTTAAATGGTAATCTGCTACAGTTGCTAAGTTGGCCTGAAAATTAAACTATTTTTTTTCATCAAAGAAAAAATAATTTCAGGCGGAAATTCGTTTCGAGCTTTACTTTATTAGTAAGATAAAATTTATTTTACTTTGTAAGCAACTAGTTACAAAACTAAATAATTACTCTAAAGCCATTATAGGTCTTCCGTCTCAAAGCTATCACACCATCTTAATCGAAGTTAATCTTGCAATAGCTCCGAAGTTTAATTTTAGCGCCACAAATGATTCCACTTCGTCACCCTTTCAGTCACTATTTATTTTGGTTCAGATAAAAAAAAAACAAACTGTGGTACTAGAAAGTCCGATTTATTTGCAATTTTTTTATATCACTTGTGAAGGGTTACCAACCCCCGACTAAAAGGCAATAAAATAACAAATGGGCAGCAAATGGATGCCAACAAACGTTTTCATTTCTTGGAAGCAGGTGGGACCAAATCTTTGATGCTGTTGTGTGGCATACAAATATGTGAACTCAACTATTTCTGCAACAGTTCGTCGCAAAAGTGTTGAGAAGAAAAACATTGGTCTTTCTAGCTCAACCATAGCTTCACTGTTTTCTCAAAACACTTATACTATTTGGAGTTAGAAATTAGATCGCTTTCCTCCAAACAATCTTTTCTTTGGTAGTTACTTCATTTCGCGTTGTGAACTCCTTCATTACGTCTTTTTTGCGCATTGAGCTGAAGCACTTCTTCAGCAGGTACATCTTCCGCGACTTATTCAGTTTCCACAACTTCTTCAGATTCCTAGATTTGTTCATTTTCTTCTTCAAAATCTTTGTCACTCGCAGGCAAAAACTGAGGGCCAGAGCTTTCATTGACGGGTGGATTTTCATCGTCTTCGCTCAGATCCTCAATTTGCGATAGATGTTCGGGCAAGTGCACCATCTTCTCATATGTCAATCGTCATTTAGACGAGATTTTTTGATATTATTTATATGGTAAGGAATAAATATACGAACTATCATTAATATTTGAGGTTATGTTACTCTGTACAATAATATCCGTATAGTCACACTGTAGGTATTTGTTTGACGACGTCCAATTTTGCAAAAATATTGTCCAAATATAAGCTTATAGGCACTAATGGCACCTGTCACGCACACAACTGTTCGTTTTCGTACACACGATGCACAAAACAAGAAATTATAGATAGAAATAATAAATTCATTCAATTGAATACACCATGACTAAATGGTATTTGCAGCTATTCAGTTCCTATGCTGGAAGCTAAAATACGGTGTCATCAATTGACGACACTATGACCGAAAGAGTTGAGGCCATAGTTGAACCATTCCTTCAGCTCCATGTTTTAAATTCTCATAACCACCGACCAGTGTCGTGTAATGCTCTGCGTTGTGTTACTTCCGACTTTGCCCGCTAGAGGGCAAGGAGTTGGAATTAGTGCATTTTTAGAGGTATTATACAATTAAGGTTGAGATGCAAAGTGTGATATTAGATATTATAGTCGGAGTTGCGCTGATGAGACATGGGAGGTCGAAACCACGTGGTCCGCTTCTAATTTTTTTATCCATTTTCATTGCTCTCGTTCGCAGGCATTACATTACAGGCATTTTTTGTTTTTTTTTTATATTGTGGCATTTTTCGACGTTTTTATATTTCATAATAATGATCATAACAGGAATAAACCAATAGTACACTTTGACACAACAGTTCGAATCTCGTTTTCATAAACTGACAAATTAAGAAATTGCGCAGGCATTACATTACAGGCATTTTTTGTTTTTTTTTATATTGTGGCATTTTTCGACGTTTTTATATTTCATAATAATGATCATAACAGGAATAAACCAATAGTACACTTTGACACAACAGTTCGAATCTCGTTTTCATAAACTGACAAATTAAGAAATTGCTAAATCAAATTTTGGAGTCAGAAGTAATGAATTGATGATGAGTGATCGGGAATAGTTTTAAAAATATATTTTCTGCTATAAAAGATTGCTACGAGATTCACAACCAGAACAAAACTAACAAAAACAGTCTGCATATAACATTTGAAATATTCTTGAGTTAAAACACCGTCAAACTCATTATCTTGTTATGTACATAGTAAGAGAGATTTCTGAACATGTTTGCCTAAGAAACAAATTGGGAGTTATTTCTTACAAACCACACGAACAATATTGAAGATCATATGTCCTTCACCAAATTTTCTTGTTTTTTTCTTGCAAATTTCTGCCATAAACTTTCACAAAATAATTTTGTATAAGTTTGACTTCAAAGATAAATTAATAACCTTACAATTGTGAGGCCTAATAGAAAACAAGAAGATTTAAATAATTTTTTATCTGCTTTTTTTAGTTTCGATTGTAGATGTAGTTATTATTTTATCTCTAAAATATGTATCTTGTTCGTAATAATCCTATTCATTTTAAGCAAATTTACGATAGAAATATGCTAGTAAAGGCATACAGGAGATTAAATTGTAACTATTTTCTGAAACATTGTTGAATCTATACATGCTATTCCTTTTCCCATAGTTTCCTTCAAAGTATATGTATGTATACTAAAATGCATATCTTTGATGCGGTAAACCAAGAGCAATAAGGAAAAGCACCGTTTCTCTCTAAATGACATATCCGAACCGTATTACATCTCTACTCTACACGAATATCTGTGATCCTATGCAACATAATAGTGCACGTCAATATTCGCTATTAATAGCGCTATTAAAGTTGCAGCCTGCGTAAAACACATGTTTCGTATTTATGAACGAATGTTTGCGAATGCGCTTTGCGTTTGATGTAGGACACACTTCCACGGATAGAGTCATGATTTTGCAGTTAAAGCTCAGATTTTATAACCTCTGGCAAGTTACAGTGTACGAAATTCATCTCTTTTAGTTGGATAGTATTACACAAGATTGGATCATCATTGTATGTTTCAATCTCTTATAATGATTTCTCGGCTCATCTGAAAGTATTATATGTTGGTTTTGTATGTGACGATTTGATACTATTTTGATATTTTCAATTTTTGTAAACTAGCCAGCATTTCAAGTGTAGACCAATCCTAAAGCCAGTTTTTTTTTTGATAATCATTAGATGTCTGACACAGAGAGGTATAACGCTAAGTTTGACCACAAGTGTGAGATTATTTAATTATTCAAGAATGTTACTGTGTCAATGCGGGTGTTTTCGGAAAGGAAAAATGTAAAATTGTTTTTTATTCTTAGTCAAATGTAGACATTTTGGAATAAATGCAAATTAGCGACATATGCAAATTCGATCATTTAACAATTGGATAAAATACGACTAGAGTTCATACATATTTAATCAATAAAACTACAGTTTTTGGTACCTAGTTAGTCATCTATTTAATACAGAATTTCAAACATTCAACAGTAATTGTATTAAATATAAATTGAAATCACAACCGATGCTATTATTGACATATAAGAACACGTTCATCGATAACTTCTTCCCATATTAGCTTGCGTTTGCAACTTCGTCACATCGTCGACATCCAACCTCAATAACTTAAACTGAAAATTTATCTCCAATAGGTACTCTCTAATTTATGTTGAGTTGTGTAGCAAAACAAGCAGTTTTTATTAGATGACAGTTTCGACAAGATGTCTAATTTACGTGACGATATATTAAGTCATAATTTGTCGCATCGTTATTCTGTAACTGTACTCATTCAATTCTGACGAAACTCTTCGGAGAAAAAAAACAAAAGTGAACAAAAAGGAACAATACGCGCACGAGATATGCAGAAAGCAGGCCACTCTGTACAATAAACCTACCAGGGAGAAATTGTGAAAACGGTCAGACAGAAAGCAAGGAGATAGAAGTCATTGACAGTTGATTTAAATATAGTCGTGTTCCAGTGCTCCCGCATGAATTTACAGATCAATGTCCGCTAGACAGAGTTGGCAGACCTAATATATGCTTGTGTGTGTATGTTGTGTATGCACACATATACGTTCTATACGCCGAAATATATTTCTAACGTCAGTTTTTAGCCAAGCCGAAATGTTTAAATGCTATTTATTATTGTTCGTTTATGTAATTTCTCCGCTTCCTCTTGCTCTGAAACGGCACACACACCAACCATCGGTAACGATCGTCATTTGTTTGAACTAACGGCACGTAGCATTTTGTTTGTCTCGTTTCTGTTTTCGACCATCGTTTATCTTGACGATAGCTCGCATTTGTTTCCCTTCTCAATATGTCAAAATGCGTATTACTGATCAGGGTATTTTATACGTATCTGGTGTAACGGCCAACATGCAGATAGTTATACAAGGTCTAGGAAATATGAGTGAATAAAGCATTACCTACAAAAAAAAGAAACCTTCGTAAACATATTCAGCTGTCACAGCCAGTACATCGTGAACGGCAGCCACGAATAGGAATTTGCTGTAGAAGCAAAATTGTTCACAATAATAAACCGAAACCTAAAAATTTTTATCGTGTTCAAACTTTTTTTGAATACAGTCAAAACGACAGTTTTCTGCTAGATCTCACGATTTGACGCTAGAAATATACTACATTGCATCAATTTAAATTTTAAGTGTGCATAAATGGATTTTAATAAGTTACAAGAGGAAACTCCAGCTTAGTAAAAACATATGTCCGATATAAAGACGCCACTTAAAGAAACATATGTAATTCTCGGCCAAATTTGCATGTGGGTAAATGTGGATTAAAAATTTTGGCGCAATTTCCTATTCCGTTAAACGAAAATCACAAGTTATTGAATCAAATTATATAAACAGACAATTGTCGTTATTGTCCTCAGTCCTAAATACATTCCAGAGAGGGTTTTTGGTGAATGCTTGGTGTGCCATTATAAGTGCTTCTATTATTAGTTCGTACTTGTATTTCCATATGTACCGGCTTCTTTCTATCCAGAGTTTCCTATCCTTTGTCTTGTCTTGCAAGTCGTTGTATCTTCTCTTTTGATTTCTTGTAGCAGAAGGTACGCCATTTGTTCTTATTCTTAGCAGTGGTCTTATTATAGTGTTGCATAATTTTACTTTATTTTTTCTTGTCCCTCCCCTCCTCCTCCCCTCCCCCCTCCCAATGTTGATTGACAAATAGATATAAAAAAGACAAATACAGGAAAAAAAACTTATAGCTCAACAAGCAGAGTAAACTTTTTGGCGTCTTTTCACGGTATTTGTATATTGACCAATATTTTTAGAACGATAAAAGAAGTCCAAAATAAAATTAACCAAATTTCGCACATTTTATTGAAACAAAAAAAAATTCAAACATGTTTTTCCTCTCTCAAGACTCAAAAAATATGCCAAATTCAGCCAATATTTTGTGATTCTACCTTTTTGTTTCACAATGTTCAATTATCTTCTGCCAATTAAATTGACAAGATTGGCAGAAGTCTCAAGCTGTATAAATTAGCTCTCGTTTATTAAGTTTTGCCCACAGTTCTTGCTAATTTTAGCTGTGTATTCTCCAATCTTAAAATTTCTTAAAATCTGTAAAGATATTCTATAGAGCTAAAGTCCGATGTACTTTTACCATTTCTTGATCACTTTGATGGAATATTATAGATCATGCATATACGGTTATATGATGGGCATTTATTCGGTGACATATGGAAGCCTTACTGATTTAAATTGACGTAGTTAGCTGCGCATATCTTTCTTCTACGAAAAAATTAAACCTACACCACATGCAGAAAAGCAGATCTATAACATCAATGTTTCACCATCTAGTTTAATTAATTTCAATGGTAGGGATTCAAACAGGTTAATCTTCTTATTATCGGATCATCCAATCGTACACGATCAAAATTTCGCTCGTCTCTGTTTTAGATCCTTCTTTGATGATTACTTTTGGTCACTTTTACCTGTTTTCTAGAAGTTTATCTTATCACTCCTACATTTATATATTTTTGTAGTTCCAGTGATGTACAGAATAGATTCTAGTTTATAAGACAATTCGAGATAATTGTCCAGAACAGTATTAATAGTTTTACGTTTCATTCTCCTCTCTTCTTCATTAGTCTTTGCGCCAACTGCAGTAAAGTTATTTCTTATAACAAATTAATGTAATGTTTTCCTTTCTTTCGTTAGATATTTAAAAACTTGTTGCTCCAATTCCGTGAAATGTTTTTCACCCCATTTTAAGGGATGTTATCATTGAGTCTTTCGGGTGTTGCAACTGAAAAGTTTTGTCGAACACAACAGTCGGAAGTCTTCAGCGGAGTAAACAATAGTCGCTAAAACTTACGCTCAAAGTTATCATTAATAGATAAAATTATAATTAATAGATAAAATTAATATAACTTATTTTTACAAACGCATTACAGTCGTTGTAAAAAATTATTTTAAGCCAAGCATTGACATTAGAAAAACAGTTTTCTTTAAACACCACAAACATTTGAAAACATCGAGAATTGCCAACAACCAATAAACGAATCCGCCAAAAAGTTTAGCATTCCAATCATTGGGTTAAGGGACCACAAAAATGTTCACAATATAATTCCAAGACGTAATGTAAATCTAGTAATATACATATGTCAAATGCATACAAGTTTCCATTAAAAGAAAAATTATTAAACTGAAGAACAATTGAGGAAGGAAAAATGTTATTTATAGTCAAATAACGTTTGTTCCAACATAACTATAAACTGATTCACAATCGCCCGAAGCATGCGTAATTAAAAAAAGCTGTTCCAACAACCTAAAACCAATAATCTGTGATCAATAGTAATCGGTTCCAACACAACACCAATTGATTTGAAGACTGTAAGAGGATAGTCAGAACGATTCGCGGATTTTTTACAAACCCATAAATCGGGACTAGTTAACGCATGCGTAGTTGTACGTAAGTAGTAAATTGTACGAAATCGACAAATGAAAACCTAACCTTGTACCTACCTAGTCGCTTTGGCATACAAATTTAACTTGAGCTGTATTATGCATTTTGGTGTTCGTTGTTTATTCTTTTATACGATTATATTCTCCATATATGTAGGTAGGATTATATTCTCCATTTTGATGAATTTATAAAGAGTAAGTGACAGCAAGCCCTCGAAAATAAGGTTATGTGCTAAGAATCGCAAACAGTAACAAATTGCTCCTACTGCCATCTATATCCAACTATTACAACTGCAATTCTGTTCCAACAAGACAGGTTTTTACTTTACTACTTGGGATTAGTACAAATTAAATCGGGGATCAATCACTGATTATGTGATGGAACAAACCTATAGATAGAAATTTCTTAACAAACTTTTATATTGAACATAATTTCCTAGAACGAATATTAACGACCTTAAACTACTGCCTCCATACTTTTAACTAACCCTGTATATATCAAACCGGAATCGTGAGTTAATGAAATAACACCAGATTCAATAATTTTTTAAACACCCTGTACCTAATTCAATGTAAAAATTTGTTGTTGCAGAGCTATTTTCCTTCATAACTTATAACAAATTGGAAAAAAACAACAGTTTATATCGGTCATAGAATGCAATAACAAAATTAAACATTTTATGCAAAACAGTGTGGTCATCTTATGTTTAAATGTATTTGAACTAACTTATTGAAATAGCGATAATAATACTCCGAAATTTAATACCAATTCTTATCAACACTAATTAACACTGCATTTTTGCGTAAAATAATCATAATAACATTCAACATAACACGATAATTCAATAGCAATAAATTCACATATACAGCACGTAACTTACATTGATGCGGTAACCATTTACGCTCGAAAGGCGCTACTTCCGATTGTTTACTTCGTTGAGCCTTCTCCTGCGGTTTCGTTTTCCCGCCATCCGCACTATCAGCTGATTTCTGTTTACACGCACTTTCATATAGCGAGAGGTTATCGTACGATCGGGCATCAAGAACAGGTGGCTTTAAATCGGGTGTATTCAGTGCCTTTAACGGATCAAATTTATCACTGTAAAAATCTAAAGTCGAATCATAAACCGCACTTTTCGTTTCATCTTTATTCGTATTCGACGTAACACCGACCTCAGTCACATTGTCCGCCATATTAGAACTGTTAAATCGACGTTGTATCGGTGGCGACATCTATGATCGCACGGCGTGCTCTCGATTGTTTCGAGCTTAGTCGATAAAGTCGCAAGTGATTCGTGAGAATGTGGAATCTAAATTTATCGATTAGTCTGATTATTCATAATAAATTAAACGTATTATATTTAATTTACATATAATTTATTACAACATTATACCTCCGTTATCCTCATTAATTACAGAATAACATCTAATAAGTTAAAAGTGAAATCTAGCTTGCGCAATTATTAAAACATTCGGTGAAAATTGCCGCGAAAATGACACTTTAGAAAATTATTACATCTTTAACACAAGGATTTATATACTTTCACTATCATCACTGTTAAAATACCGCTTTCACGGCAGTTTTGTATAATTTACCACATGTAATATGAGGTAAAACGTGTATAACGGATAATTTTACATATAAATAAGAAACTGAACAATTATTGATAGAAGAACAAGTTTTTATAAATCAATTTCACTTCTACAGAATCATTGAAGTCTATTTAAGTGTTAAAGTTTGTGTTGTAGCGTAGTTTTCTGTTTCTCACGTTAACAATTATTAGTTCTATTTCCTTGTCAGGTTTTCGTTGCTATTTTTAAATTTAAATTAATTCCAATACGTATTTATTATTCATGGTTGTTGGTAATGTCTAAACATCTGAATAAGTTAATAAGTAATGCAATATTTCTTCTAAATTAGTCTAATGCTTAATGAACATAATTAATAATTGACTGAGGTTTCTTAAGTGCTTTTTTTGTAATAGTTTGCGTTCAAAGAACTGTTACATTTTCTATTCTTCATAGTAATTTTATTGAAAACACTTTCACCGCGGGTTTTGAGAGAAATGAACTTCATTAAGAGTGAAAGTTTTCTCATCATTAAGTGATTTCAGGAAATTGCCGTTTTGATTTTTTATATACATACATATATTTATGCGCAAAATATTATCGGTCAGCAAACCGAGTTCTTATTTATGGGAATTTATGTGTGTTTTGATAATTATTGTGGTTGTAAGAATGATTTCTAAATGTAATTATTGCAAAATAAAACAATACTTTATTAATTTTTATAAAACGTGAATTGATATTAAACAAACACAATACCAGTTATTAACTTAATTGGGTTTTTTTATTAGAACTGTGGCCGTAAACAATTTTTTTCATAAGAAATTGGTATTTTGAATGAAAATATAATACATAATTTTGGCCAGAACAAAACGAGGTGTAAAATGACAATAGCCCAAAAATTACAAGAAGTCTTTCACGAATCAATAATTAAACAAACAATAGTCTGCAATTCTCGAAACATTACAGAAAGTTTTTAAATTTTTATTTCTAAATTCTACTATGCACCTATATTGCAACCTAGGCAATGGTAGTTTTGGCAACGCGAGGATCGAAACTTAGCTTAATATACATTGCTTACAAATGCTTCAAATTGAAACTTGGAAATGTTGGGTTTCTCAAGGGGAGCGAGGAAAATCTTTGTTTGTGGTTTATTTCTTGCTATTTCTTTTCGGTAAATATGAAAGGTTTCAATACAAAGAAAAACCTTAACTAACTTATTCATTAAAAGTGCCTTACAGCTCTGAAATACCAGCTTAACACCAAATTCCTGCTTCGAGCAAGCATAATTACCTGCTTAGAGATTTGGGCCTTTCAAAAGTCACATGCAGAGGTACCCATAGAGATAATTCCACAAATGTTTCTCCAAAGAAAGGAATTTCGGAATAACTTCCGGCGGAAACAACCTGGTTATTACGAACTTGGTTCATCCTGGAGTGGGTTTATTACCATCTCTTTATACTAAATTAGACATAATAAAACAATTTGTTAAATCGCCGCCAAAACATGGGAAATATTTCATACATCTACGTTCTAAGTTTCCAAAACTGTCTGTAACGAAATTGCTGATTTTGTCATTATATACTGTTGTCGTTTTATATTCACTCTCATTACACTTTGAAAAAAAAAACCTGTTTAGAGAGAAATGAATTCGGCACATTAGAGAACAGTTTTTGAGTGTTTTGCAGAGCTACTATGTAGTTAACCTGTTAATCAAATATTCAATATTCAACTTGGTCCTTGTTTATTCATCGATCTATGACGAAACAAATTGTTTTTCAGAATCTATTTATTAGATATGACTTTTTTGAAATATTTATTTATTTAACGTATGGTTTTTACATATGCAAATCTGCAAAAATCATCCAAAGGCCCCTAGTACGCCCTATTTTGGGCATTCCATCACGATGTGTGATGTGTATAGGATCTGATTTTTGGCCCAGCTTATTTCCTCTGTATTAAGTTGGTAGATTTTAAGTCGTGCCCCAATAGCTTTAGTCAGAAGATCCTGAGAAGCTCCAGTTCAGTTCGGAGTCCTGTCAGGCATCATGTGTTTTAGCCAAGAGATCGGAGGATTGTTTAGCTACCAGCGCTATCAAACGATGATTAATGATTTTTTATGACCGGAATTGGAGGATATTGATGTGGACGACGTTTATTTTCAACAAGACGGCGTTACGTGTCTCTTTTGCGTGAAAAGTTTCCTAGCCATGTGATTTCTCGAAAAGGCGATCACAATTGGCGACCGAGATCGTGTGATGTAATACCTTTAGACTTTTTTCTTTGGAACTACGTGAAAGATAAGATCTATGCCAATGACCCATAATCGATTCAAGCCCTCAGTGGTGGAATTCGTAACGCTATCGAGGACATACAGCCGCAAACGTGCGTATTGGTGGTGGACAATTTCATGAAAAGAATATGGTCCTGCAGGCGTAGACGTGGCGGCCATCTGGCTGATATTGTTCTCCATTATTAATGGTATACCCTCCTCTTTACAATTAAATAAACATCCGATGATTTCGCTTAAAAATATGTACTAGTTTTTTTGTACGTATCAAAATGAAACCTCTTATTGGAAGACCCTGTGTATATTAGTGTTCATATTTCATATACGATCAATATAACCACATTTTAAAATTTTATTTGTTATAGGGCACTTGTTTAAAATTAAAAATAAAACTAAAATCTTCTAGTTTCTCTTATTTGCCACAACTTGTTTGTTACTTAAGATATTGAGACTTTCATCTTTAGCAAAAAAAAAACTTAACATAGTCATAATCACAGACAAACTATTAAAATAATGGGGCATACTATATGTGTTATGATCGTGTTGATTAGATAACTATAGGAACTAGATACCTGAAGTGGTATGTCCCACTATAATGTGTGTAGAAATCTTGAAGAAAGATGAGGAAATGCATATTGGCAAAAAGTAACATCTGCGTAGACAATTTATTCATCAATTAGGAAGTTTTGAATGCAGGTCACATTTACGTATCCCAAGCTTATGCAATTTATAACAACCAAATAGGTAGGAGACGCGAAATGAAATCATGTTTAAATGACAAATTTATTTTCACAATATGTTCTTCATCTTTTATTTTAAATTCAGTAGTTTAATTGCTTAGAACCATTTGAGATAATGTTAAAGCGTTAGCGTGTAGCGTTAATTATAGGAAATGAGTTATTCTCGCGAAAAATGAAAAAAAGGAAGTCTGGTTTAATATAAAGTACATGAGTACAAGCTCAACGTTGTCATTCGCATTTCTTTCAACATTGATATCTGGTGCTAAAGATCAATTTCATCAGCATCAATTCTTAATTCTCATATTATGATCTATTTTTCTTCTCCCTTTTTAATACTGTTTGTTCATCAAAACTAACAGTTTGTTTACCTTTTCTGATCTCTGCAAATGATGCTAGATGATTGAGTAGATTGTCTAAAATATTGTGGTAAGTTTCTCGCCAGTTTAAAACGGGTGGCATTACCACTTTTTGGTTTATTTTTTTGTATTGTAAACACGTTGGCAGCATGGTGCAATCGTTTAATACCTTTTTATTAGACATTATATACAACAAACAGTGATTACACTTATTCATTCATCAATATATATTATTATATAGATACAAGATATATTAAAAATGCATTTCTTTGTTTCAGTGGTGAAGAAAAAACTCAGCTTACATGTGTCGAAAAAAGTTCGATATCTATCGAGACATATCAAGGTATGTATATTACGCCTTATTCGTTTTCAAACCAATAAAATACGAAAACTTAACAAACCATCACATTGCAGTTTGCTTTCCCGTGACCTTCATCCCAGGATTAAAACAAAATGTATATAGTTGACACCACAAATTTTCGTAGTTATTTATTGTGTGCTTTTCCTTTGTATCCGCAACTGTTGAAGCATTGTTTCATTTTGCAGATCCTTGCTAAAAGCAAAACGTATCAGGTTACCTATAGGCTAAGAAACAACATCTTCATATATCAGAAAGTATCCCGGTGGTTTAACACGACGGTGCTCTGGCTGACGTAAGTCCCTCGGCCGCAGCACAGCAGTGGCGGGGACACAAGCTGGGGGCGATCCATCGCCCATGTCCCTGGCAATGCCATTTATTGATAACGATCTACTCTGGTGTCCCGATAACGACGGAAACATGGTAGACCTCTCCGCCTGTTTACAAGTAATGTATTTCCATTAGCAAAATATGATCAAATTTACCAATATTCTCTCGCAAAATTTACAGGATGCCGCCTCAGTTGCTGTAGGCCAACAAAATTCGGCGACGAACAGTGCTGCCACAACAAGCAATGGCGGTGGTTTAGGTGAACTAACCCAATCCGATCTCAGTTCTTTGGTTCCTAGCTTACAGGAAGAACCTGAGCAGATGGGCGATACCGAGGATATCTTCAAGCAACTAAGCGTACCTTTTGAATTAGATAATTTTTTAGATGAGATAAATAATCAAGTTAAGGTAATATATATACTTTTTGCTGTTACAAAGAGGTTTATTTCATTTAAAGAAAGCTACATGTTAATATATTGTTAGATTAACAGCTCTAATATTATAGCAAACATGTGTATTTTGAGAAAATAGAATGTCACTTTTTAGTGAAATTTTGACAAAATTTGGGATTATGTATGTTAACAACAAACACAAGGCAAATTGAGATAATGCATTTAAAATCTAGTGCAAAATATTAACTTTCTTTCTTGGTTAAACCACATTTTCACGTACCTAGTCAATACAGATTATTTTCTACTGAGTTTGAACTCAAAAGACCGTTCCTTAAACTTACAATAATTCAATTGTTTTGTATTGAAAAATGCAACGAAAACAAGCCACTTTGTATACATGTTGTAGCTGTGATATTTATATAATAAAAAGGTTCAATAATTTATTCTAAACATTTCGATTTAAAACTTTACACGTTGCGCCATCTCTCCGTAAATGTCTATATTATTGACTAGGCATTAGAAGTTTACCTATACGTCGCAGATGGAGCTGTGCAATACTGTTACTATTACCCGCTAGATGGCGATTCGTTATGTTAACACACAATTTTTTGCTCTTAATTTAAATGGATTTAATTTATTAAATTATTATAAATGTATAGTTAGTTGCAAATATAGAATAAATTATTTTATTTGATAAGTAAATGTAATATTGATTAATGCTGATTATTACAAATAATCAAAAGATAATAGATTACCTTTAAATTTATATTTAAGGTATAACAATCCTTCAATATTTGTTCCAGCAGGAAGAAAATAATAATGTACCTGCTGAACAAAGTGCAAATAATACAAACCTACCCCATAAAAGTATAAAATATCCTATTGCGGCCGCAAACCCACTTCTTGCCCAGAAACTAGCCTTACCGAGCAACGGCCAAACTTCACTGATGTCTAGTTCCACCAACAACGGACAGATGACGCTGCTAACACCAAAAATAGAGAAAGGTAAGTACTGACATTCTATAATTGGTATTACTTTGATTAGAGAAACATGCAATTTATATGTTTTCGTGCCGTTTTTATTTTTGAGTCACTTTATGATAGTGATCTTTAAAATAAAGATATTCAGATATGGTTGTCGGGCTTTATTATTTGTTAGGCATGCTAATTTTAGATTTACTTTTACGCACTTTCTACGGATGGTTTACAGAAACACTCACCCTAGAATTATGGGTAATAAACGTTAAATTCTTGAATCATCGGTTAATACACTCTATAAACGAAATAGGAAGCGGTTGTTACGATATTGTATTTCCTTGTCTCGAATATACGGCCATGTGTTTTCAGTAAATTTTCAGTGAGCAAGTGTCTAGTCGATGAACGTCTTGTGTGCGCATTAAAACGTATGTCTTACAAATCAGTCAGTGTCGTAAAAACCGGCAATTTATGGTCATTATGAGCTACAAACATTTTTATTTTTATCGTCGAAATCGTTGCCGTAGAAACGCCAAATAAGGACTGTATTATGTTATCGTCACCTTGCATAGGTTTTCCAATAATAATTGTGTAATTTTACAATTTTAATGTCGATTGTTTTAAATTATTCTTATCTTTTATTCCACCAAAATAAAATTTGATTTACTTAAGTGTTTATCTACTCTATTTGTTTGTAAACAGAATGTATTTCTCTGTATTTTTTTATATAAATAGTATTTTTCTCTAATATCTATGATATATAAATAGAAATGGAATTAGTTGCCAAGATATAATGTTGATATATATTTTTTTCTGGTTTGATATATACGACTAATAATACGACTAATTTCATCATTTTCTTGAACATACGACAATGACTAATCTACATACTTATTTATTTTTAAGTTAGAATATCACATGTCCGTGTGATGTTAATTTTTATTGTGATTTGATTAAAATACTAATTACTATATTAATTTAAAGTATGGTAGAAAGCTTGGGCTGTCTTAACTAACTAGGTAACAATGCCAGGTGCCAAATTTCGATTTCAATGAAATTTTACAGACTTGGTATAAACACAAGACATTAATTTGTGTCACAGAATTGTCCAACCACAGCACATAGCTTCTTCCAACATTTTATTAACATATAGATTTTTCTAAATTTTAATAAAAATTACAGCAATACCCAGACGGACTCAGACAAGGGAAAAGCATGTCTGATACGATAGAAAAAAGACTATCACCATCAAATATTAAGGTCTATGAGGCAACTTTTTTGATAAAAATAGTGGGCCCCGGAACCTGTAACTTGAGGAAATACTGTTTCTACAAACAATAATATTACCTCATTCCTTCACGCTCTTCAAGCACTTCTTCATTAGATTGCAGACGTTGCAAAAGCAATCGATGCCGCCATGAGTCTTACTAAAATAATAACAATAATCTCGTTCAACTCAGATCTATTCTCCCCCAGTTCCTCATTTTGGAGGTTGTTGTTGTCCGTTAATATCTTAAGACCGTTGATCCTTCGACCATTATCTCTGTTCACCCCCTCTCCTTCCAGTAGATATCACAATCTTCCTGCGACAGATAATCTGATCATCATGTTTGGCAACCTGAATGCAAAGTATTCGTCGTGGGGATGCGCGACGACTATCGACTTTAGAAGAAAACCTAGACTAGCGTATTGTCCGAGCACGTTATTGTATTTCGGGTCCACTCTGGGCTCGGATATTTTTAACATCATCCTTTTTAAGGGCGTTCCCTTTACGATTTTAATCGAAAGTGTCGCTGAGATGTTTTTGGATCGCCACCCCATCGAACGAGACACAATCCTTGCAGAGGTTACGCTCCGAGAGACAGTTGGCTGGGAAGAGTTGTTCTCCAACTTGATCTCCTGATCGACGATGAAATTGAGACAGTTTCGAAGTTTTACTTACACGTCTCGATCTGGGCAGACCCCACCCCCTTACTTATTAGGATCGGCAAGATTCCACTACCCAAAACCCTACACTACTTGACAGGAAACCACAGCTCTAAGATTATTGGATATCTTCGTTCTTATTTTGTCTCCCTTATTGGATCTTGCTTATTTGTTTTGATAAATTTTAATCCTCATTTTACTCTCTTACGGCTACAAGTTATTTAATTACATTCCATTGTATGTACATCACAGCGGCGATGGTTCAGCACAATTGGAGATTACAGGATTTAGGGAGAAAAGTCCAACCATAGAAAGAGAATGAAAGATCATAAGTAGTAGTGAGAATAATGGTTTATTACCCATTTACTTTTCTTAACTGGTTTAGTAGCTTGATTTGACGTTTTAGTCTCTTCATTAAATCAGACATCTTTGGAAAATTGAGTCGACTACAAACAACAACAAAGTTATCCGTTAAGTTCACTAATTTTAACAATTTGAATTCTAAAAAAATTCTAACAACTGAATTTCTATTTTAAACACTCATATTAGTTAAATAGCCACTATGAGTTACAAAATAAACTTGATTACATATATGTAAACTTCAAATAATCTTTCAATAATTTGATCAGAAAAATGGTAATAAATGACAAGAATACCAGATAGGATAAAGAGGCTAATTAAAATGACACTATATAGTTAGTACAACCTATACTAATTATACATAAAACACCAACAAATCTAACAGAACAATTAAAAGAAGCTAGATAAGCAGATGGATTATCTTCAGTTTTATTTAAGGTAACTTTCGAAGAACTCAGAGTTTTGAACAATTCCAAATCTACAAATACCTTTAAACAATACAAAGATTAAAATCAGGACTTTCGCCCATTAACAAACTTGGATTTCTCCAATGAGACATATTTTATGATTCGCGTCCTTTAAGACTCACAGGGATTGGATTGGTATTTGGCTGTAGTTGCAGTTGATTTATAATCAAGCTATCGAAATGTGTCCAGAAGAAAAAACTTAATATTGTGACTTTTGACAACACAGACTTAGAGTAATTGAACGGTTTTAAACACTGGCAATAATGCTAAATACAAATGTATTACCTACAATTAGTCGATCCTTTTACCTTTCCAGAAATCCATGCTCAAATATTGTCGTATGAATCTATTCGTAAGATTACGGAAATTACTTCAGAAGAAAAAATTCCACACTAATAAATAATTTCGTTTGTTCTGGAATAATACACACAAATAATAAGCAATAAGCTTGCAATAAATTAATGTACCTACTGTCAGACAATTGTCCACAATTATCCCATCTTAAAATATTTCCCACGTTTATTTTCTAAGTACAATTTTAGAAAAAACTGTATTAATTAAATCAGTTTCAGAAGACTATCTATATAGATCCGGCTGCTGGAAAATTTCCAATAATTCCGTCCCTGCCTTCGTAGTTCTTCAAAACCAGTATCACCCACACATCCTTACATCAAACCCCCTTCCTCTGTTTGAAAATCGAAGACCATAAAATGTCACCAACAGCTTCTACGTGTGTTCCATTCCACATAAAACATAAAAAAAGAAGACAGTAAAATATCTCGGTTGCTACGCGTAAAAGTTTCACCCTTAAAACAGCTAATAACATCTCCCCATACACATTACGATCTGAGGACCTCTAACTAACTAAAAACATGTGTTTGTGTTTGCCCATTTACGCGCCCTATTAACATTTCTACAGGCCGACACTTGTGCTTCTGATGTCACAATGTCGGTGATGCTGTGGAATCTTCGTTGGGGTCACGAAAAGGGCTCGTTTTACATGACTAACTTCTAGACGGAGCTCGACCGCGTCTGTTTAATTTTAGACAGTCTCTAGACGTACGGAATAGGGAATAGGCCAACTAATGTATGTTGTAGGTTAGGTAAATGTTTTTGAAAGTATGGAATAATGAATATAAATTAACGTTGTAATTTAATTAGGTTAGAGATGTTGAGAAAGTGGGGGCTGTTCAAGTGCTATACCTTTATGTATAATTAATTCTAGGGCGGCTGTTGGTATTTGTCAGAGAAAGTTTTGTAACTAAGATGGTCTTGAATTATTTATAATTTGTGGTATATTAGAAGTATATGTACATATGTACAATACTAGTTAACTTGTGTAAAATTGTTTGGATAAAATACTTTACTCAATATTTAAATATTAAATATTCTATGTGGAATAGAACAATAATTTTGTGAAAAATATTGGTATCAATTGTTATGAATCATCATTGAAATAAGCAATGTAAAACCTGATTTTTGGATATATTCTGAACATTCTGTATAATTGTGCAAATAGATAGAACTTAACACGAACAAGATCAATACCTATGTATGGATGTGAGTCATGGACGATGACCATGGAAGTGAAACTCCAATGTTTGAAGAGAAAGATCTTTGGCCCCTTTCACGACTCGAATACTAATAAATACAGAAGAAGAACAAATGCCGAGGTTAAAGAGGACTATAACGCCAGCGATTTTGTTCGAAAGATCAAGTCACGGCGATTGGGCCGACTACATGCATAGACTTGTTGTCAACCGTCTCATCACGCTAGTCTGGGAAGGGACACCAATCGGGACAAGACCGCCACGACGCCCATGTATGCGGTGGAGGGACAAGATCTGGTCAGGTCTAACAACAATGAAGCTACCCAGCGACTTAACCCTTACGAACGACCGAGTGGTATGGAAGCAAGTTGTACAGTCAATATGTTACACTTGTAACACCTTTTCATGATCTGTTCATGAAGATGAAGATGCTGCGGCATGTCAACTTTTATTTTTAGAGAGATATCTCTTGATGTGAAGGCAACTACTGACAATGTTACTCCTTTGCTTGTAGAACTAATCTTTGAAGATGTTCAAATGGGAACACAGATCGAGTGATACATCTTTTAAAGAGTAGTTAGTCCCTCAACATGACAGTCGTTCGTTTTTCTAACATAGTTGGTCGACATTCGAGATATTGAGAAACAAATATTTTGTTTGAGTTTCTGCACACTACACCCAAAAAGAATACTAACAAAGATTCTGGACTACCTACTATTATTTGAACTGGAGCTTGTTTTTGGTTGAAACAAAATCGTTATGAGAATTCGATTTGTCTGTAAGAAGTTTTCTATTTTCTTAATAAAAAATCCAAATCTAATTAAAACCATGTGTTAAAAACAAAGAATGTAAAGATATTTTTGATGTAGTTTTAGCTTATATATTAATATTAATACGAGTAGTTATTGCACAACTAATTATTGGAGTCACTATAAGATAACATACCATAATTTTTATTTTGCAATACATATGAATGTTGGATACACATTCTATAAAAACTATAAGGAAATAAATCTGCAATTTTAAACAAAATTAAAACTAAGTCAATAAAAATTGCTAATTAGGATATTCTAAACTTAATTATAAACTCTACGCTGTACATCCTTGTATCCATAAATTTCAAGTTTGAGAAATATATAAAAAATAAATTTATAAATACACCAGGTATATAAAATTTCATATGATAGTTTTAATAGTATTCGTTAAGAAAGACGCTTTTTTCCGCATTCTGTAAAACTTTCCGCGTCTTCTCAATATGTATAATTGCTGATTTTATATTAGCAAAATATTATGCGAAATAATATTAGTCTATAATAACTTTTGTTTCTGCGAGCCTGTCTGTCTGAAATATTTTGGGATTACGTTTTTAAAACAGAAAAAAAAACCAGCAGATATAATAACTTACAAAGTCTACGTTTGTTCTTCCTGTATTTCGAGATTTATTTCAGGCATAAATCCAAAATTATGTCATAAATAATTTAGGTGCGAAAACATATTTGACATAGTTGACCTTTCTTTATTCTTATATTTTTGCTATTTTTGTCTTTGCTTTATTGATAATATGTCATTAAAATATTAATGAGGTTATTTTTAAACGTTGATTCAGTATTCGGTACGATATCATAATCTTTTATGTTTATAGTTGTCTATAGTTAGATGGAGAGCTTTCAAGACAGACAAAAAAACATAATTGATAGACTTATTGCTCCAAATTTTGCATTTAGTAATATTAGTTTTCGTTTGAAAGGAACTTTATTAATTTAAATATTTTTCTTAACTTAGAACAGTATCAGTATTAAATACAACTTCTTTCAATTTTTATAAAGTTAAATGAATGTCTACTGGAGTCATATATTTTTTCGTTTTATTTTAATAAAAATTAGGAAACTAGAAAAAAATACTTAAGAAAAATATACACATACGCATTAAATACCAATGAAGATATCAGTCATCAGTCATAAAGGGATGTCATCTATTCTTCAACGTTTCAACTTGGATAAGTTTAATGACCTCACTATAGATTTCAACTTGTCAAAACATGCTTTTGAATTACTGAATTCTAAGTTGAATGACAAAAATTTACTGGAACAAAAAATCAAAATTACCTTTTACTGTATAAGGCAAAGGTAAAGATAAAAAAGAAGAAAGGTAGCAGTTCTTCTCGTAAGAAAATATTAGCTGACTCTTGATGGCCGTCTATTTGTTGACAGCTCAAAGCAAAGATGGGAACAAATATGGTCCAATTAAACACTCAACGAAATCAAAAAAGAAGAGTTTTGATCGTGGACAAGGTATGTTGTGAGATATATTTATGTGGACTTGAAAATTGTAAACTGGCTTCTTGACCAGCAAAATGCTCACGCCAAATGTTCTTGCTTTTTATGGCCCTGGGATAACAGAAGAAAAATATGCCACTGGATCAAAAAAGAGTGACTTAAGAGAGAAAACAAGGTCGTTAGACAAAATAATGTCTTTGACGATCCTTTAGCTTGGCGAAGAAGACCCAATGAAACAGCTTACAAAAGTGCAGAAAAAAAATACAACAGGAATATTTGACAGCTCTAAATAAGGCAACTCATTAAAGATACTACCTTCGGAAATTCTATGAATAAGGCTGAGTGAAATATCTGGATTTCATTTGGCAGAGTTGTTGAAATGTTGTTGGGGAAACGCAAAGCTGAATGCTATGCAGAACTGGCAAATGAGATGTTTAAAAGTTTTAAAGTCCGTGCAACATGACCATTAATGTGAGGAAGATAAAATGTTTCATCAAGATATCAAACTATGGAAGATCTCTACTAAAGAAGATGGCTGATTACTGCTGGAGTTTAAATGGGAATTGTTCCAGAATTTATTTAAGATTGTCACGGAAAGGAAGCTTTCGAAGTGACTTGGTTGCATAGGTGGCTTTTTCGTTTTTCCTTGTAGTAAATAATAAAAATTCCCTGCTTAGATTTTTTTATTTAATTCATGGACTTAATTTAAAATATATATATAGTAATAATAATAATAATAGTAATAATATCTAATTAGAAATTTAGAAATTTGACCTCCTAAGCAAAAAAGTAATATCATATTTGGATTCAGGACATCAAATTCATATGAAGTCGGCTACAAATACTCCTGTACTAAAATCACTGTGGGTCTGTCTAGTTATATAAAATTATTAAGCAAGTAGTACAATATTCCAGTTTGCAAGATCTATGATACTCATGGAAACATATACAGGATAACAACTTGAACTACGAAAGCCTATTGATAGGAGAAGGTGTGTGTAGAAGGTAAAATTAAATGTATCTATTTTAGTATTGTCAACTGTTTATATGACAGGAATGTCAGTGGTTATGTCAAATACTTTACCGAACCATCAAACTTTATCTTAATGGAATACACAATAGAGAATCTATGTACTTTGTAATTATTCTTTAAATTTAAAGATAATCATGAGAAAAAGCCATTTCTTTTATTGCCAGACGAAAAAATATATGTTTTCATCTAGAAATCGGGGAAGAAAGAAGCACGATTACAGCACTCTCCCAAAAGGCGGCGTTTACGTGAACTACAACTTGTGACGTATGAACCCTTGTTTATGTTATCGAAATCAATGGCCCTATAATCTAACATACAGGTATTCTACGTCAGCTTGCGTTTGGGTCACGTGACTTCCTTGGGCATCTTTCAACTCAAAAAATCTCGAAAACCACAAGTCTTTGAAGAAAATAATTTGTGTTTCATTTACCGGCGATGTCAATACTTTATAAAATGTTTAATTCCTGTTAACTTTTGAGAAATCTAGGTTATCTATTAATGAAAAAGTGCAAATTATAAAGTGGTTTTATGGAGGCCACACACTTTCATCAAATGTAGATATAAAAAGTTGACAATAGTAAAACGGATACATTTAATTTCTCCCACCACCCTCTCCTATCAATAGGCTTTCGTAGTTCAAATTGTTAGGGTGTATAAGTATACAGTCCCTTGCTATATTAATGTTACCATGAGGTAGAAGACATATAACCGTATTTTTGGAAAGGTATAAGAGGATATTAAGTTCCACAAATATTTTACGTTGAATTTTCAGTAGACTATTAGCAGAATTGGCGTGGAAATCACATCGACCAACAAGAAAGCCTCGCTGAACTCAAGCTAAGGGGAAAAACCATTAAAATTTGCAAAAGACCATCTTCATTTTAAAAGTAACGATTGAGAATTGCTGGACCGTTTTAAATGATCCTCTAAGCTGTAATTATTACTGCCAAATTATTGAAATTTACGTGGTGGTAACATTAATATGGCGAAGGACTGTATATATAAGTATGCAGTTTTACAGATTAGTTGAAATCGCTAACAAAGGTGTTAAAATTTCTTGACATATATTTCACTGGTGACTTTAACACAACAGTGGTGCTATATTTTAGACTAAATTTGGCATTCGCTTTTCTCTTGTTAAAGTTGTCACTTTTTGTTCATTGTGCGAAAAAAATATTCTGAATTCAGCAAATGAGATCCACTAACATAGCAACATTATTGCAAGAAAGAAATTAATATTTTAATAAAAAGTAGAAGACAAAAGTTTTGCTAAGCAGATCGAGACACCTAGCGAGACTGACAATAAACGAATCATCCAAACTAGATCGGTATCTGCTGTTACTCATCTGTGTTGTGTAATATCCGGCGGTGCTACTTCCAATCTTGTCCACTAGAGGGCATTGAGTTGGAATCAGTATATTATCCCACATGATTAAAATTGAAAGGCAAGTTGCGGATTTTTTGTATTGTGGCATTGTTCGACATTTCTAATATATCAAAAAATTACGCTTGCCAACATGAAAGACAAATACCAGAGCTCAAAGAAAAATATTCGCGATTCTAATAAAATATTTTGAATGATTAGCTTTACATAAAGATAGAATTAGAAAACAAAGTAAAAATTTTTGCGTAGATGTTACGACGAGGGTTTTCGAAACAAAACGCGTTAAAAATCTGTTGTCTAAAAATGTATTTTTTGGTTTATTCATAAGGTGAATTGTGTACCATTTTTTAATTTGATTTATTTGATTGAAAATTTACCCGGTAATATTTAATCCGTGTGACTTAATGTGTAATCGGTAGTAATGAATGAGTACTAAAAAGTTTTCTGTTATTTGTTTTAATTTAAAAGCTCCTATTAGATAATAGCGAAATATTAACTTTCGTTCCTGTACTTTTCCATAACGAAATAATTTGATGAATTTTGAATACTCCTCGTATCTCAGACGGCGAATGCCAGTTCACTTCGACGTTTCGTTTTCATATCTGAACTGGGTGCTATTACGATGGAACGTACGGAGATATTGCAGTGTTTCATGAAAAGCAGGTCATGGCTACTAGCCGTGTGTTCGGCTTCTACGTTTATTCGTATGTATTGTACACCTATGTATATGTGCATATGTTAACATGTATCGCTATGTGCAAGTGTGTACGGATAGCGTATACATAGTTTAGTTGCGTCAGTTTCACTTCTCCCTGCATAAGGAAATCGAGAAAGGGAAATCCTATTTACACAATTTAACGAGCGCGAGTTGTTATTCGCGAATCATCGAAGATGGCCCTGACAAGTATGAACGTTTTATCTGTTTGATTAATCTTAAGTCGATTATCCTGAATTTTCGTGTACGTGTTGCGCATTATTATACTATGAAAAACAAGATTAGCGGTTTGATGATTAATAAATAAAAATATTAAGTATAAAATGGTATTGCCAAATTAATATTTCTCAATTTCACACAACATTCAATTAAAACTAGTTGATATATGTAGTAGATTTTTCCTAAATATTTTCATTTACGGTACATAATTTTTATCTTTTTTTCTTTAGTATAATATAGTAAAAGTTTATTGCCCAACAGATCATAACAATTTCAATTACATCAACAAAAAAAGCTAACTAAAAATTTATGAATTGCCAAATTACTAAAATGTTCGCGAATATAAGCATGACAACAGGTGATTTAACTTAACCTAATTTTGATAATACAAAAAATTTCTGCTATCTATGTAGTTATTACATTAAATATTTATTGAATATGTTCGTGTGAGACTCCACTCTGTGGAGTAATCCATACTTTTTCATTTAAATAGATTTAAATAGAAAAAAAAATGATGAGTAAAGAAACTAATTTGTGATATTAGGTTTTATTTATTTTTATTAACAAAAAATTTTTTCAATTATTATTGCCATATATTAGCTGCAATTTCTTCCAAAAATATCTTGTTAACTTTACTACTGTAATTGTCAGATGTGTTAGAACTTCTGGATGGAAGATACGAAGAACTCAGAGTTTGTGATAATAACTTGATCTAAGAAGGCAGTTCAGGTTGAGCTTAGAAATTGGGTATTAAATACTGGTTAGTGTTGTTACTCCGAAAATTCTTTGGGGAGATGTAAACAGGAAAAACAAGGGGTGGCTTAGGAAAAAATATCGTATTTAGTTTAATACGAAGCACAGAATAAACTCTGTTACAAACAGTATGTGTTCTAGACTTGTTGGTCTGTTTATGTGATGTTGATTTCCAGCTGTGCTTCCATCTCTTGTATGGTCTTCTTGCTGCTCGATTTCCTGCTGATTTTTCATCCAATACAATCTCGGTGTCCAATACAGTGGCAGTCTGCTATTATTTATTCTCTTGACATGCTCGTACCAACCTCTTCTTCTTTATCTCCCCCATCTCACTCTGTCCAGGATTGTGCATTGTTCTCTGTACGTGTTTCTTATACGGTCCATTCTGGTTTTGCCCAGGATAATCCGCACTCTTTTTATTTCAGCAACTCTTAGAATATTCTTAGTTTAGCTTGTTCCTTCACGTGTCTCTATCCCGTAGATTGTGATAGATTTTATACAAGTTTTGTCGATTATTATCTTGCTATCTGTTCACATATATAGATTGGACTAAACGATCTCTTTTAAACATCCTTATTGCGATGTCGCTTTATTAATCTGGTTCGTTAGGTCTTTTGTTGGTCATGATTGCTTGAGATGTCAAGTCTGAGATCTTTAAACTGGTTGACTTGCTCGATGGGTTTGTCTTCCATCGCAAGCTTGCATCGGGTTGGTTCTTTAGTGATTATCACGGCTTTTGTTTGTCGATGGATATATTTAAGTTCCTTCAAGTCCATCTTCATTTTTTAGAATATTCATTTGACTTTTTTCTTGATCATTATATAGCCCAAATTCAACGACGATACCTCCTGTATAATTTTGTCCATTAATAGATCGAACAAAAATGACCTCGGGCTGTTCTCTTGTCTGATACCGCCTGGTGTTGGAATATTGGTGGTTATGTGTTTACTTGCTTTGCAATTATATTGTTAAAATACAAGTTTTCGGTCTTTAACATTTTCTAGCTCTTCCGACAATCCTATTGAGACAAGGTTGACGTTCCTAAGCTTATCTGACTACTTTGTTCGACATCAACTTGGCCTGGACAGTTAAGGATCTTTAGTTTTCACTGCAAAAATAGATTGAGGCTAAAATGTGAGCGTTGAATATGAGTAACTAGTTTGACTAAAAAGTTGGTGAAATCGATTTTTGATATTCTATATATCAGACCCTTGCGCCAAACGGTGTGAAAAGCACTAAGCATCAAGGAATCTGAGGAGCACCTCCTACGACTCTCAAGAAACATCTTCTTAATCGTGGGAGCTGGAGTGCTCGGAGGAAGATCTTTCCTGAATTCGAACTCAAAATTAAACTTTTGAGCCTGTAATACAAGAACTGACTTGATCTTTGTTTGTCTTTCGGACAAAGATGGAGTTGAAAATGTAAAGAAGCTCTTCTAAAACAGAATCAGGTATCGGGAACAGGGCTACTATGTTAGAAACCTCGCCAGGACGTAGTATACTGTATCTTCAAACTTTTGTTCTGGCAAAATATACTGTTCACGTTTAAACCAGTTATTGATTCGTTGTATAAAATGTTTGATAATAAAATTAAAAATATTTATAATTAGCAATATTTTTTCGATGAACCATTAGACATTTTTTTTCTGTATTATTACATGAACATTGTTCACAAACCGTTAGATAATCTTGAATTATTTTCTTCTTCATCTTCATGACTTTCTTATTAGAAAAATAATAATAGACTTGACCTTGTTATATTTGCCCAGATGCAAGTGCTTCAGTTTATACGTTCTTTAGTTAAATTTGTGATTTATTATTATTATTAGCTTAGAAAAAGACTACAATCATAAGTCGATGATATAGTTACGTGTTTAAAATTAAAAATAGGGTACCTCTACTAGAAGATCGGGTACTTAATAACATACATACATACATCCTCCTGAAGTAACAACCTGTGTAGTTTATTTGACATGGGATGCAGTTAATTAATAATTTGAAACCGGCAGGACAGTCATTATAATTTCCTCTGCTGTAGCATGTATCAACGAGCTGTCTGAAATGTCGTGTAACGGCAAAATCTGTAATAAATTAATCTGAGAGGAACACGTTTTTTTTCTTAATTATTATTTTGTGCAAGAGACTTGTCTGATCTTATGTTGTATTTGTGTGAAAAATCAATGTTGTAGCTAAACGATTTAACATCAAAACATAATTTCTTATTATGCCGTTTTAGATTTTTTTCTAATCTTCTTGTATGAAATTATTGTACGCATACATTATTTGATGAATTGTTGTATTGTTAATTCTAACCATATATGGGATTTATAAATTTGCAATTATTAAGAAAGCATTTTTATTCTAGCAATGACATACTCGTACATAGTTCTTGTAGCATTTTTATAGTTAAAAATTAAAATTAAAAATGTAGATTGTCTACATAATGAAGAAGAGTAACAGATATGAATTTCATTCTGTAGAATGTAGTTTGATTCAGAAGGGATAATACGAGAAAATGGATACCCTATTAAAAAAGCAAGTCAAGGTTGGGTTCGGAAGATTCAAACAAAAACATTCTTTAATGATCTGTAAATGTAAATTTGTCAAAGGAGACCATGTCTTGCAGGTAGTATTTATGTAGTTGGCGCATAAAGGCAGATACATATTGTGAAACTAGTAGCGGACGAAGAACTAAATGAGGATGATCTAGTTAAAATAGTTAATGATACACACGACTTTGACCATGATTTTGATGAAGATGAGTTTCAGCTAGTTGCGTTTACAACTAAGTTCTTAGTCGTAAAACTTGAATTAGGGAGAAAACTAATACAATTAGGAGGGGAGGAGGTGGCAACAGATGTAAAGATTTTATTAATAAATTGCGTCAGACGTAAGTGCAGTACTAGTGTTTAGCTTGAAGGAACAAGGAAGCAAAGTTGTAGTATATTGCTAATTAGTTTTCTTTATATAGCAGATATTGATAAAATATTAGAAATGTCATAAATATTATTAAACGACTATATTTTCTTCAATGCTCGTAACAAGTTTTAAGAACATTTAAAAATTTTTCATTCTAAATATATTTTTTTTTTCCTGCATCATCCGGTAGTTCCGTTTTTATTTAGGTCGATACATAACGATACGATGGACCTTGTAATGCAACTCGCAATTTCATATACCATGATCGAATCCCACAGTTTATCGGAATTATAAATATTTATAAATTGTTAGCCTATACGTAGAATACGTAGTAAACAATGAACGAATTTTTGCCGTACATTCTACTAGACGCAAGGTGAAAAATGATTACATAAACGTTAGGCCGTAGGATATAGCATATCATTTATTTATTTGGGTCATAATTTGTCAATTATAATACTGTAGTAGCAAACATGGACGGTATATATAGTTTTTAATTCATTAGCATAATACTATTGCACCATTGGTTTGGGATTTTCTTTCACGTTTTTAAGGTTGGGCGCCAAAATGTTAATAAATTAATTATATTTAGCTATGCAGGGAATTAGAGCATCAATGTAAATAAATGGATTCTTTCACAGATGATCGCATTTCTGGTAGCGTTGAAGGAGAGATAGATACGTGATAAATATCAGAAGATTTAATGTTATGTAATTAATTTGGCAGGAGTCATAAATTAGAAAGTAGATTTAGAACAATGTAAATTCCTAAGCAGGTTGTTTAGGATAATATTAATGCTAACTAAAAAGGTGTAGATATCTTAATTTTAGGTTAAGTATTGCGAATATGTTGCTCAATTTATTATATTTAATTTACACATTCCTATAGTAAGCAAAACTGTATTCTTTTGCGTGCTAAAAAGCAAAATATGGTTTAAAAAATGGTTTCAACAAATTGATTTAATTAATACAGAAGATTCTTCAGATTAAAGAAACTAATTTGAAAATTGTTTGTTTAATTATGAAATCTCGATAAAAACTTTTAAAAATATTGTTATGTCTACTTATTTGGTTCTACTTATATGGAAAAGGACACTATATAGTTATAAGTGAAATATCCTGCACTTGTTTTAATATGTTTAACAGCACATGCAATTCATATTCATGCTACGAGGTAAACATTGAAACACGATATTACAGCTTCAGTGCCGAATCAGTTAGATTTTTGTAAACACAGACCTTGTGCCACTTTGATTGAGTGGCTTTTACGTAAAGCTTTTACGTTGTACTCACGTAATTCTTATTACTGGAACCACTCCATAGTTTTATAATTTTGTGGTGTCACTTAAGGTATCTAAAACGCAATTGAAGGGCTGATAGGGCTTTTTTGTCTATTTGAGAATTATCTTCTTTTGTTTTGGTTTGTATGTAAAATATTTCACTTCAGATTTGTTATTATGAATTAACGTTTTTGCTGGTTATCAGTTTGCACTTTTGCGTTAGTAGTGACTGCTGTGAATTTGTTACATTCCTCGCAGATGTTCTTATATCTGTAGCCAGATGCAACGTTATAGTCTCATTATGGGTATTAAGAAATCTTTACTAAATGTTTTTCTTGGATTATCCTCATTATGATCTAAATCCTTAAGCGTACATTTGGATAAAGAATATTTCCCGTGTTTGTTTTGGTTTCAACTAGTATAATATGATTCTCTACATGATAATCTCTTTATATGTATATGTAATTGTGAACGTTATCTAACGTGTCAGTACTAATCCTTTTTGGCGTCGAGTTATGTTTGCTTCTACTATTGTGAAAATCTTAAGCAAAATTGTGAATTTTCCTTCTAAATCTATCTCTTTTTGTATCATAAATACCCGCAAATGCATTCATATACACTGCTATGGCCGTATCACTGACTTTTGCAGAATTTTCAAAACTTGCGATGTTCAAAATGTGTATTTAAGTGCTTGTGAGGTTGAAGTTCTTGCAAGATATGTAAATATATATTTTCTGCATCACAGCAACTTGCTCCGGTTCTGTTAATTTTTCTTTGTATTTACATCTAAAAGTATAGCCACAAATTTTCTCTACTTAGGTACTTTGCTTCTTCTTTTGATTTCTTTTCCATGTTTCTGTTAATCTCTTCTAACTTGCTAACTTGTATAATAATGGTAAACTAATTCTAACCTAATATCTTCTATCAAGCAAAATCAGAACTAATACTAACAGGATAGTTGATATAAACAAGTCGATAACTGCAGAAACTGCTCTAGCTAAGTGAGTAGTGATACTCAAAGCTTAGAATTAGTTTGCCATCAGAATTGTTCTACAATACAAGTTATCGGAGATGAACGTGATGTGCTGACATCTAGTAGGCAGAAAGCATGGTCCGTCTCTACTAGTAGGGTGATTCATGAAATTATACCATGAGGGTTTTTGAAAGAACTAGAACTCTTTAACACATTGTCCTATATGACCCCATAACTCCGTATCCCTATAATCCCATAACCCCGTAATCTATAAAAGAAATTGTTACGGTCAATTTGTATTATTGCAATATGTCACAGGGACTGTCAACTCCATAGCCCCATAACTTAACAATATTATGATCCTGCATGTAGGGCTTTTGTATGTTCGCTTTCTTGCCCTATTCACCCACCATTTGTAGTTGTGTCTCAGAAAATGGGTATTACAGTCTCAGGTTCAATTCTCGATCGTATGTACATACATGTTTCTTAAAAGATTCTGCTCGGAAACATAGCTCGACTTTTAAAGTAATTTATTCATTTTATTCATACCATGCATCCTTCTTACGTGTGTTTGCATCAAGGGTACCTCCTCGCGGTGTATATTGGTTAACGCTAATGCCGACGATCCCACCTTTAGGGAGTTAATGTGGTTATGAGCTTAAACTGATTTGTTTTTCAAGGTTATTAGGTTAAGGCGTTACGGGGTTCACGCTTTGTGGGGTTATAGAGCTAAACTTGGTATAATGTGAAATAGCTTGGACTACGAGTTCTTTTACAGTTATTGGGTACTAAGGTTATAGAGTTACAAGGTAAAGAGATTAAGGGTTTATTAGATTATAGGGTTTAACAAATTGTTTTTTAGTTTACGGCTCAAGTCAAAACGTTAGTGGCTTTTAAGGTTATGCCAAAACCTTGTTGTGCTGTGATGGTTTTGATCTCGGATTCGGATTCACTGTTTTCTTTGTTGCTGCTGACTTTGTTGTCACTGAAAATTTTATTGACATGAAATTTATTGTACTTTTGAAGTTGTAATATCATCAAAGAAGCATGGCTTGCTGGTGGCTACATGATCGTCGTTTTAAAGTGGTCGTGGCTACATGATCGTCACAAATTTTAAACGCAAGTAACTTCAAAGTTATACTCTCAGAAAGCAACATCACTATTAAGAGATAAGAGATAGACCATTGCATTAAAATATACATGTACATAAGTTTAAATAGATTTTAAGATCTATTTAAAATCATGTACGTACACAGTTTTCTTACAGTATAGAATATTCATATTTTGAGGTAAAACATTGATACGATGATTGAGAAACCATGGCATTACAAGTGCAATAGATAAAGTTTCGTGTTCACCACGTAATTAGTAATAATAAAATATCTTTATTAAAGAAAAAATCTAGAATGTAGATGGATCCAGGCGAAGTTTAGCCAAGGCTAGGCATACTTAAGCTGTATCCACCTCATCATTTATATAAAGTATCAATAAATTATACAAATAATAATACTAAAACTGTAAATATGAAATTAAAATTAAAAGAAAGCATACTATCACTGTAACGTCAGTAAGTAAGTATTCACCTGTGAACTGAAATTCTTACTGCCACTGAGATAGTTAAGGTCCTGCAGAAGCGAATTTAACAGTTTCACTGCATTGTAACTAAATGATCTATGGAACAAAGCTGTTGAGTGCTGTGCGATTTCAAGTAGCTGCTTGTGACGTGTATTTAAAACAGGTATAAGATGTCGAGGTATCAGAAAACCGGTTAAAGGAACCGCCACGTTATCGTAATGAAGAATCCCGTCAACATCAAATGTAATTTGATTGCAACTAGATTGGTACATGTCTGTATAAGATCCAAGAAGGCAATGGAAACATAACAGCCACCAAAAAAATGTTTCCCATTTTAGTAACCGTCACATAATAGAAACAAGCATGTCAAAGTTATGCTACGTTCCATTCATTAAAAATTCCAATTAGGAAGTTACTGACAACAGAACAATTAATAGTTTATAACATTCAAAAACTAGAGACGCTATAATGTAATTTTCTCTAAAGAAACTCAGTATTAGTTTAGCATATTTAGCATTTTTATATTGTAGTACACGATTTTTGAAATTGCAAAAAAAAGAATTTGATACACACAATTATATTTCATACTTGTTTTTGGTTTATAACACGATAACTCTTTGAACTGACCTAGCGAAATTTGAACTACTACTGTCAGTTGCCTCATTCTAACCACTCATTTTCTACTTAATATAAATTTCTTGGATTCACAGCACTTATTCTATTTTCGCTAATACGAAACGCGCAAGCAAATTGTCATATAACTTTGAATTACATTCATAAGTGTCCCAGATTATGTCAACGTACACCACCTTTGTTTTTAAATCGATTACAGTCCCCAGTGAATAAAATTTAAAAGTGGCGTGAGTGCGTGTGAGCTATACGAATGTAATTTTAATGAAAGTGCATATGTGTATTACGGACATATACACAGTATACTAACAATATATGTAATATACATGTGTATACACTCTTAGGCTTGGCAGTATCTTATGTTGTGTTAAAACAATCAGGTTAAAAAATTCGTATGAGATACGATTTGGCAGAAAAAGTGATCTACATGCACGTATGACACACTAGGCAAGGCAGTGGTGTTGCCATGGGATTATTAGGCGCCTATTTTTATCGCAGCGATCGATCTAGAAATCGTGGTTGATCGAGGAAAGCTTGTTGTTTTGATACCTGGTTCGAATGCTTATGTTGAAGACTGTCAAATACGTAACAGTCTATTACTTACATTGATATTTTTCTAAAGTATGTATACGGTGTTTCAATCTGGTCTTATTTTATTTATTCAGGATAATGTTGTGAAAGGCAATGGTACATTACTGTCACTTTTTAACATTAGCACAATGTTATGATATGATAATCTTGTAGTATGGGTTTAGTTCTTTGCGGCTGTGGAGCTGAAGCTATGTACGTTCTTTGCTCTTGACGCAGAGTCCTATTTAATAGCATTAGTATTAATAGCAAAGATTCAATTGAGGAAATACTTACTTTAGCGAATATTTGGTTATAAATTGCTTTAGTTCAATACAACAAATGCTGCTATCCTTTTTGTGATACTATTATAGTCAACTTTACTGATTCATAATCCTCAGTGCATCTGCCATTAAATGTAGAATTATGTGAACATGTCTTTCCGCCATCTCTTCCACAGTCGATATCTTTTTCTGCTTTTAAGCTCTGAGCTGTTTCTTCGCAAGTGTTTGTTTTTATCTATATTATTTTTATATTTTATAACTTGTAGGTTCTTTCCTGTTTCTGCAATTAGCACCGTGTCATCAGCATACATAACTAACTGTAATTATCTCTATCATTTTATAAATCATGACAAGAAAGTAGGCATCTTTATTTTAGTGCTTTTGTTCAAAGCTTGTCAGAGAATGTTATCAATTTTATTATATATTGTTTCAAGTGTTCTTATACTCTCAGTTTTATTAGCAATTTCCACACTCTTTTCTGCCTATTAATTGCGTAGGAACTTTTTCCGTTTCTGTAAATCACAAATGGATATCCTCATTTATGTATAGGCATTTGTCGTTTGTCTATTCTATCTTTACTAGTTATTGTTTTAAAACTGACTTGCGTGTCCTCTAAGTTTCCATATTGAAGATTGTTTTGTTCATTGCCATGTTTGATGAAATGTTGTTTTTTGTACTTTTATCATGACCTATTCTCATTCTCCCTAGTTTTCAATAACTTCTGTTTCATCATATTCAAGTCATCTTCATCATTCTTCTGGGTTGGTTAATTTTTAGAAGTGCCTTGTCATAGCGATTCATCTTTCTGGAATTTTTCTGAATGCCCTTTCCTCAAAACTCACTCAACATTCTTATCATTGTATAAAATAATTGTCGTTCATGCGTTATTTAAATTTTTTCCAGGACATTTTTTTTCTGTTACTTTGTTTCTTTGATGTACATCTCATGATCAATGCTTGGGCTGCCTAGAACTTCTACAACTAAACTGTTAGACACATCATTAGTGCAAGATAGAAGAGAATAGATAGACACAAAGATATACAAATAAAATCTAGAGAAAATACATCGACTAATTTTTTGTTATTCCAAATGTAACATTTTTAGAAGATTTTTGTAAAATTTAGTGTCACAATGATTAGATCTTGTATGACTATTAAATAACCTAATAAACTCAAGTCTAATTAGAAAATTATTTCTAGTACTATAAGCGTGATAACTGATACTTGTTCCATACGAATTAAGATGCAACGACTTTAACCTTCCTCCTCTGTGTTGTAATTATTCTATGTTTGTCTGTACGCAAAATGGCTCCAAATCAAAATACCGTACCAAATTAAGTACTGTATATTATCGTAATAACACTTTACTTTAACGTAATAACAAGAATGGTTACTGAAATTATATTTAGATAACTTATTCAACAGAATATCATCGGCATTCGCTAAATAACGGATGGTTTTCTGCACGAAGAATAACAGCCTGAGGGTGGGTTTATCAATGTGAGGATAAAAAGTGTTAGTTAAGTAACTGACATATTGTTTACTGGCAGATAAAATTTGGCAACTACAATGCTTTATCTTGCAGAAAACTTCTGTTTAACACTCAATAAATGTTTCATTGTAATTATCTTACGAATAAAATTTTATCTGCAAGTTAATTTATTTATCCTCACATTGATAAACCCACCCTGAATGGTAGATTTTTGAATCTATAGATTTTTGAGACACTAGGCGGTAAGAAAATTAGCCGGTAATTAGGGACGTCATCAATATTTCCAGATCAAAAAGTCGAAGTGAAAATTACTCAACAAAAAGCAGAGTTGAAATAACACCTTAAATTGTTAGATTTTACTTTTGATTTAACTCATTTTAATATTAAAATAATGAAAAATAAATTATTCCTCCTATCTAAAACGAACTGTGGCCCATTTAATCAATCAGTGTAGAAGGCTTCTATGCTAAAATATATAATCAACATATTTTGTAGTAATGTAATCTTCGCTTTGGATTTACTAATCACATGTAAGAAGTTTAAAAACGACACAAGGCGGTTAACTCAAGCCCAAGCATCTCCAAAAGTGATCTAATATAGATTTAAGTTGCTTTCGATATGTTTGGATCATATTTTAAATCTTTTTCAAAATGTTTTGAATCAATTCTATAGATGAGAAATTAATTAATGTTGTGCACTTTTCACCTTTCTCCGTTTTAATTATTGTAATAACTGCCATTTATATCGTGGTGCAGTAAAGAGTATAAGCGGTGAAATTACACCTGTAAAATAAATAGCAGATGACAAATTCTATCGAAATCTGTTAATAATAAATTAATGGCCATATTATGTTACATATTACAATATATTTTTTTCTTTACGTTTGTAAAAATTTATGTTCGCTGTTTTAGTTTATTTGATTATGTAAATAAGACACTAAAATCATGGTAATTACACCTTTTAATGGTACATTTTACACCCATTTCCATGTCGATTTTAAAAAGATCGCCTTGATTAACCGAAAAATCAAGAGAGTTACCTCATTCTTAAATGTCACTTGTTAGAAATCGCGTCCGTACCCAATTATATCACGTGTGCTGTTTTTTCGTTTTCGCCATTCTCGCATACCCGTTTATACACACACATATACATACATACACACAATCTGCTTATTCGATTCTTTCTCAATACTTCTTTTCAATCGAGAACTCAATCTAGAAACCTTATTAGCTACCCGGTTGTTATTAGAACATATGCTATGTTGTTCGTCCGATATATTTCAAACCGAATACGCATATGTAATGTAGCCGCGTTTCATATTATAGTAACCATAAATCGGTGTTAATGCAACAAACGAACTGGTTACGGAGTGCCCGTGGTATTTTATTTCCTTTAAGCGTATGATCCGTGCCCAAAAATGTAGTTATTTATTTGGCACAAGGTTGGCACGACCAAGTATAGGTATTGAGCAAGAGAGGCAACTGTTCGGGCCGGCATCGAAGCCTTCCTTGATGTTACGTCATCCGCGTTTTATACATTGCTTAAAGGTTTTTAGAAATGGCGACAACTTACGATGATACTCTGTTAATTCGCTGAAATGGCATGATGGAATAAAAAAAGTCCAGCGTTACTTTCAACTCTGATACTTGTTCGTTGTATGATGAGTATTTTGTCTTTATTAAGAAGGTATGTTTTAGATTCCTCAGATACAATTTTATACATTGTGAGAATTGAGAGATTTAGATTATATGACACATACATATGATTAAAGCACTAACGCGTTCATCTTACTACAAGGGTAATTAAAAAGTTTTCTATCTAGCAATGAAACGAAATATCTACAATTTTTTTGATAGTTTTGAAAAAATGACTCCTCTTTCAATTGGTTATGGTTTTCGAAATGTTCTTTGATGTGTTTTTTCAACTTTTTAAACAGAAAAAATCTATCTCTTAATAGGAATAGGGAAGAAGTAGTCCTGCTAATACTACACTTGTGAAGAATCTTCTTCTAACACATAATATATAAAGCATAGGGTCTGACATTTTAGTAGTAGTGTGGCTTAAATGAGTTTATGTACTTGACAGCCTGTGTAGTTTTTTGATATCAATCTAGTTTGGTTTGATTAGAATTGGTTCCAATAACCAAAGTGTCACGGAAATAGTATACCACTATTAGTTTCAGTAAATTGATTGTGATGGTGGAAAGCTTTGACACAGCATCTGATTTTTGATCTTGGGAGTTCATATAAAATATTATAAACACAGCACATAATCAAGTTGAAAAATCATGCTCCTGTGAATGGTGGATGAATACTAAAGACGATAGGAGCCAAACAGTAGTTGAACTGTAGAGAACTGAAGAGATAGGTGTTGGCAATGGTATTTGGCATAACAAGAAATTAAAGGGCCACCGAGAGCAGATTGGAAGATAAGGGATGGAAAATAAGAAAGCTCAACACAGAAGCTGAAACAAACGACCAGCGAAATCAAATATGTAAGGTTTACAAGACCAATGGAAGCCAGCACCAGTCGAAAACTAAAATGAATGAAGGAGATACACTTGAATACACGTTAAAACCAAACAATACCTAAGATGACAAAGATAGTAAACATTCCGTTTCTTGCTCATACTCTTGAAGAACCAGTACCGGCTTTGAGAAGCAACTGATGTTAAGAATGCATTTAATAGCTAATACTTCAAGAGCTAAGAATTAAGCACATTGATGAGGGATTCTTTCGAATAATAGCCTGTTGGAAACAGACGTAATACTGAAAACAGAGGTAACAGACGAACGCATGTAAACAAATAGTGCGGTTCCGTAAGGTTCAGTTCTAGGTCCCACCTTCTAAAACAGTCTACATGATAGGTTGTTTGAAATGAAGTTGTTGGACGGCGTCAACATTGTAGCATTTTCTAACAATGCTACTCCGTTGTGATTGCAAAAGGAATATTGCAATGTTTTTCACTGGATCTCTTGGTGCAGAAGTAGAAAACTAAACACTTCAAACCACAAACCACCAAAAAACTTTCTACTAAAAACCGAGGCAATAATTTTTTGTTTTTGAGTTTTATTACCTCATTGATAATGTCAGCTTTTATCGAAACTCGTCGGTTTTTAGTAAAAAGTTTTTTGGTATTTTGTGGTTTGAAGTGTTTAGTGTTTTAATATTACAATATCGAGGGTTATCACATGGAATTACATGAGTGGGCTTCAGCTGGTTACGTTTATTTTCTATAAGAGTATTGAATTTGACATCTAGTGGTAAATAGATATATCTAAATAAATGTACTTGGAGATCTGATTAGACTTTCATTGTCTACATTAGTAACGTTGTATCTATTAAAAGTTCAAAAAACAATCAGGGCCTTGCAGGACCTAATGCCCAACATAGTTGATCCTATAGCTTCAAAAAGAAGATTGCTAGATGGCGTGATAAATTCATCGTATTATATGCGATGGAGATTTAAAGCAGGTTTATCATAAACAAAACTGAAGCCCAGAAGAACATAGAACTGATAAATATATATAAGAACTGCTAGCACGCACAGGACTATATCGCTAGAAGGGGTCAGTGTAATTATTGGGATTTCGTTAATCGAAAAAGTTATCTTAAAGGCACAACGGCAGGTATGGCATACGGGCCAGAAGGCTGATTTCGGGCATGCGGGAGTGGGTGGAGGTACTGACTGGCCATTTGTGTTTCTAAATATTGATGTCAAGCTTTGGATGATACAGAGTACACACTTTTCCCATGTCCAAACTAGGAAAACATCACTTATTTTTAATGTTGCAATCGAAAAATTAAAAAAAAATGCACTCCCAAGGATTTGATCACAGAGATACCAGATGAGGTAGCACTTCAGCTTTGCTTATTTTAGCAGTGTTTCTGATCTAAGAAATGTTTATAGACCAAAGAGCATTGCATCTTTTATTTAGGCATTACCCTTTTCCGTTAAAATATATTTTGTTCTTGTTAGCAATCTTGTTGCATCCAAAATTTCAAAACTGTTTAACCGATAAATAAAATAAAAAATATTACACCCATAAAAATATATTTAAACGCAGTACCTAGACTTCGTTTCAGATATAAATAATTGCACAGAAGAAATGCTTTGTCATAGAACTTTTTATTTAACAAACACATATATCTTCCGTGCAAGAAAAACCTTCAGGCTATGCTTTATAAATAATTTCTAACAATATCTTTACGCTCAGCAGGTCACTTGTGCGTGTTTTCTAGTGATGGATATGAAGGTTCATTGTGATGCATTTCTCTATTAGTCGATGATCATGTTAGTTTTACTGCGATGTTGATTTCGATTTCTGCACATTAAGATTCATTCTCGACGGAGAAAGCTCCATTAGTTGGTCGAGTTCATTGGTTCGAATACCTCACGCGATTTTTTTAATAGGAAAAAAGCCAGAAGGAAAGGCTTATTATTGTAATGTTGTTAGTAAAACGTACTATTCTTCTAGAAGAAAGATTAAGTTGTTATAGACGTGGTGATATTCAGATCCGTATGCTGAAAATTGTTAAGAGAAAACAATATTAAAATTGTTATTGTTGTATTACTATTGATAAAATATCTTTCAGCTTATCAGCTTTCGTTAATAATTTAGAAAAGTAAAATGGCTTTAGTACTAAGAACAGAAGAAACAATATACAATAAAATCTTGGAAATATTGACTTTCTCTTTCTACAATTTTTTTTTGTACATTGAAATAATACATAGCAATATATATTTTATATATAAGGTATGCCCGAGACCAAGAAAGTAAAATTAGAAACGGCAGTGAAGTAATAAATTTAAATAAATTAAATCTTCAACTTCCAAGAACGCTAAACGTTTTAACGTGGCGTTGCCCTTTACGGAATCAATAAAAAGGACAAAGATACCAAATTTCCCCAATGTGAATCTTGTTTACCACATCGCTGAAAAAACATTTAAAAAGCAAATACAGCCTTGACACTCAAACTTTGATTAATTAACGAGGGGGAACGATTTTGACCACCCTCGGGGGTTTGTGTGATGTTCGTGCAAAATCGTGGTTGTTTTCGACGAAGGAAAGATAAAGGAAACGCAGTCGAAGCAGGCGTATCCTGCGGCCTGAAAAAGCACAGGAAAAAGCAGCTGGTTTAACTCCCAAAAAGGAAAACGTAGAATGATAACTATTCTATAGCATTACAAACAAGGAATTACCGCTATTATAAATTGTGTTTCTCCTTTACTCTACTAACTTCATTATATTACACTCGCATTATTACAACTTTAGGAAGCTCTAAGTATCATACGACCCCAATACGTATTCAAAAAAAAGGAACACATGTATAAAACGGAAACACACCATTATGCTTCTACAAGACGTATAGGATAATATTTATATATCCGACACACCCCAAGTTTTATGAATGTTGAAGTGTTCGGAAACATAAAAATATCTCTGAAGAAACAAAAACGCAAAAAAAAATTAAAATAGCGGCGCGCCTGACATTCGCACTCTTATTCAAGATGTTATGTCACGAGAGGGGTATCTTAGTCGGTATGTTTAGCAAAAGCATATTCCCGTTTATCCGACCTCGTAAGAGCCAAAGGTGTTTGTAAACGTTGAGTGGTGACAAATGGGGTGGAAAAGTGTGATTTCGTTCCCTTTTTTCGGTCGGCATCTCCTTTGTATAGTTACGGATTAGTAGGTATTAACTCCTTCTTCGAAATAACTGAATTGAATTAGTTTCATAAAAGGTATATTTAGATACATTTCAAAATATAATTGATTGATATTACTTCATATTTGAGGTTATGTATGTATGTGGATTATGTTATAGAATATTTAATAATATTAATGTCAACTAAAGAAAGCGTTTCACATAGCAATTGATTGCTTTTACAGTAATTGCTGAAGGTCCTACCTCTAATTGGGTATTCACTCTTTATCAATTTTCTCACCAAATAGTGTAGTAAACAGATATACACAATTTAATATTGTACTATTTAATTAGATGACCACTTCGCTACTTACTTTAATATCTTCAGTCTGACTGAAAATCCAGTAATACCTTCTTTAAATTAAACTCATTTATTCATAATTTGAACTGGATTGCAAGCACGTAAATCTCTAATTATTACGTACCACACATGTTAGCAAATCCGTATTCAAAACATGCAAATCCGTTTTAGAAATAATACTCCAAAGCGGTAACAAATCCAACACACAACAATACGATATGAACACAATGGAGTACCCAGCGTGCCCGGCAATCCTTTAACACAAGAACTTTATACTGTAAGCTTTCATAACATGAACGCATTGCTCAAACTTGTCAGCAAGTTACATGTCGGTGGTTCAGAAAGAGCAAGAGCAAAGAGGAAAGAATTATGGGGAACTCATTGTTCTGATTATTGTTATATCAGTGCATGCTCGACTTTTATACAACTCAATGCAATGTGGTTGCTGAATATAGTAGAAAAGAGCATTCACCCAGGTTTGACGCGCAATGTTTATTATTATATTTCGTTAGCCAATTGGGAACAAGGTCCTATGTTGACGGCGTTCGGTTTGTATCTTCATTGCGTCTGTAGTGATGATGAGATCTAATTGGCAAATCTTTTTTGCTTTATATACGTTCTAATTTATTGCAACTCTAGAGAACGATCTTCGTCTTAATTAGATGCTGTTTGCGATGTACAAATACGAGAATATGCATTTCTTACACTTAACGAGATTGTTTTATAAAAATATATATAGAACAATAGATGTGAAGCATGCAAAATAACATTGCTACGGTATCTTGGCAATATAACCTTGACAATCTACTAACGGAACAATAGGAAATGCTACTATTTTGTAATTATGTAAGTTACTAAATTTTTCATCTGCTCTACAAAATGGTTACAACGCGAATTGTTGTTTCTTGCACAATTAATACTTAGTTGCTTATACTTATTTTAAAGCTTTTTTCTTCCATATTTCATTTCAATACTTTAAGGATTCTACATATATAACATGTTCTTATATCGGTTATGGACTGGTCTTATTTAGAGAGACACCTCTTCATTGTCTACTAATGTCAATTTAATCTTCTCGTTGATTACATTGCTATAGCAGCCACCAGTTGAACATTTATTAAAATAGAAGAAAACCAAACGTTATCAGTATTACTAGGAATTGTTACCTAAAGAGCATTCGAAATCTTGAGAATTTGCGATGTGAGGTTCAGGTGTTCAGTTTTGGAATTTGTTTTTCAGTTTCAGTTTTGAAAAATGTTGCAATTGCAGAAGTGACTCAAAATTTTTAGATTTCGTCATTCCTCAGAATTTATTACTCATGAAGTACCAATAGAAAAATTCTTGAAAATCTTGAAAATGAAAAAGATGAGAGCAAAGTTAGATGAGAGCAGACAATTCAATAATTGGAGAATTGGAATTCAATAACAATTTAACAATCTTTATTAATCCTCCTAACAATTATCTTGTATATTTGGAGCCAGACTGTATCGAAGGATCATGTAAAAGTTTAGAAATACCACGCTCATCGTCTCTCTAGTCAAAAATGCATATCTAACGGTTTCTGTGATCCTCAACAATTGAAAGTTTGTTGAAAGACCTTTACAGAAGCCAAATTGTTCGTCATGAATGACATCAAGAGCAAATAGTTATTTTTTTAATCTGCTCATGATCGGCTAGTCATTCTGTAGGAACAAGGTATAATTCTGCGGTTTGAAGATGTCAAACTCTATAAGGCGTTTACAAATTTTTAGAAAGCAACGTAGTTTAAAGATGGAATTAACAATTCTCTGTCAGCAGCCTTTTAAATGCGAGGTTGTTTATTGAGTTCGGCCTGGGTGTCTTCCGGGATTCGAACGAATTAATCGAGAAACATCCTCTCCTTTTAAATCAGGCAGAACACTAAAAACCTTCCACTTTGAAATTCGTTAATCGAGTCTGCATTCCCAGGTCCCACATACACAGATTCAATGTGGTTTCGCAGAACTTTCGAATTTTTAGTCGGCTGATAAACAATGCCGTTCGTGCCGTGAAGCACCATGACATTGCTTTCTTTTGTTAATTTTGAAAGTCTTTATTGAGTGTCACAAAAAACCGTCTTTTATAGTGAGTGGTTCAACTCTAGATCTCCTATTGTCTTCATCAAATTTTTGTGTTTTGCTTAATTGCTTAAAATCTAGCTCCACGGAACGACTTTCGTTCAATCCATATTTCGCCAGAGGGTGGTATTCATAGCATCAACTTTTCGACAAAGAATTATTAAAATTGGGTTATGTTACGAGTGTAAGATAGTAGGAACGTTGTTACAGATATATCAACGATATCTGGACAAGCACTGTATACAATATATGTGCAACAAGAATTTGTTGTTAATTAAGTTGATAATCCATAGCAAAGTGTCAAATTTGAGGTCTCAAAAAGTTTTGGAACATTTGTTCATATCTTTGTGAAGTTCTGGTGGCAGTGTGGACATTTTTCTCGCAAAATAGCCTTAAATTTGTTTATTGACATGGGAATAAAATACTTTACCTCCCTAAAATGTAATTCGCTGCAAGCTTTTACTTTCACCATATGTTAATTATTCAATTATATCGCTTTTACATTATGCCGCTTTAATTCTGTGTTTGAACTTACATAGTTACAATGTAAATGTCATGGTCCACTGTATGCGCCTCTTACTAAAAGAATCAACCTTATACGTAATTTCGTTATAATAGATAACTACGATAAGTGGTTAAGGAGATATTATACAAACTTGCTAAATTATTAAGGCGTTGTGGACTGCCTACATTAGGCGTATTAATTTGAAATATTAAACCTAGATCTATATCTAGCATTAAAAAATCATACATCCATTATGCTACTCGTAAGTACATGGAGTGGCTTAATATATCGTTTGAAAGATGTATTATAAACGCATTAGTTTAGATTATGTAACGCGCTTAACATGCATGTAATGTATAACATTCTTTCATTGTTGAATATGATTTGGGTCATGCTGTGTTATATTGTTTTTTTTTAAATGTCGCCCAACAAATTTCACCTTTAGAGATAATCGAGAAAGATCTTGGTTGATTAAATGAACGTGGCAAATGGTTCATGTAATTATAGGTTATGTAATATATGTAATTCTGAACAGTATAATACTTGACAGTTGACGATTTGGGAGGTCTTTGCTTTAAATATTTCCCAATAATTTTTGCGTTAAAGTTTAAACTAGGAATTTTTAGTTATACTCAAGAAGCAGCTTCGAATATATTTTACAAAAATATAAAACTCGATGTTGAAACTAATTTGGACTCTTTTAGTAGGAGTTCCAACAGAGTATAGAACAAATGATTTCTTAAACATTCAAAGCTTTTGTCACTGGTAGCTGTATTGAGCAAATTCTAACTTGTTTAAACATAAAATTACCAGACGTGGTTCCGAATTGCTTTAGGTGAATTTTATCGGTAGTGATGATATGGGAAAGATATTAGTCTTCCTTATGGCTAAAGTGATCCAGAAAAGCAAGTACTTGTGATGCACAAATTTTACAATAAAGTTTCTCAGCAAGCTTGTTCTGGTAAGTTTTTTTTTACCTTTGCATCAATTTGAACAACTTTAGAATAAACTTCACTTAAATTGAACTGAAAATAAATTCTCTATAGGTGAAATGATGATTTTGTACAAAAGTGCTAAGGCAGGCAATCTATGGCAGTATATGCTAAAGAAACCAACAAAATGGGGCTTTAATAGGTGCGTAAGGGCTAGTGGTGCTTCTGGTATAGCATACGACCTTTAGTTACACAAAATTTTCAACGTTTGATAACCTGTTTTTGTTTTTCAAAGGGATTTGAATTTGTTTGAGGTAACTGCTGTACTACATCTTTTGTAAACACTACCAACATCCCAAAATAAACCAAAATATATTTCGATACCTCATTCGTTATGTTTTTATTGCAAAACAAACTTAGGAAATAGTCTGGTGACTGTTAGAAACAGCCGTTTACAAGTAGGCGTAAGATTTGTTCCAAGCATTCGTTTCTTGTCATTATTAAAGGTTTAAAACATACGAAGTATACAAATCTGCTGACATTTCCAACTCCCTCATCCAAAATCCAAATTCACAATAAGCATTTCTGCGAACCATATATGACATCTTATTATTAGTAGCATATATGTTATTACTAATTGCATGGACAGATTTCGATTATATGTATTGAAAGTGAAAAATGAGTTTCAAATTGTTTCAAAATGATTTCATATACTCGAAAGAACCACTTTTAGCAAAGACTAAATGCCGTACGTTTAAAAAATCTGGTTAGGCTTAGTAAGTAGTAATGTAAGATAGTGATGTGTGATTGATCCTTAACCTGACAATATTTTATTTTTAACAAGAACGAATTGATTTTACACACCTTGATTCAGATCAGTATTAATTTTTTTTTTGTAATTTAATAGGAAAAGAACAATACATATTCCAGAAGATGTACTGTACGTATATGGTCCTTTATATGGTAAATAGTGAAAAATGTCGTAAGTAACATCTTGATAAAGTACCATAATTTGCCCATTGATGCACAGTTTGAACACCCTCTTTTCTACAAACCTAAGAAAATATACAACTTACTCATACTAGCACTTACAGGAAATTTGATCATCTTGGCTTGTTCCTCATTGCCAAAATCAGATTTTGTTTTCCGTTTAGGTTTTGAAATTTTATGAGTGGCAATACTAGCTGCATCAGAAACGACTTCAAGTTTTTGTATATTGAATTTCTAAAGCGTTATTGACAGAAATCTCAATCCGTTGACTAAATATCCCAATCTTTTGTGAGGATTTGTAAGGCGTTTTATGTAAGGCAATCAGAATGTCGTCCGCCAAATAGGCTTGACACATATTGGTAGTTTACTCCTTTATGAATTGAATACATTCTTCTTCTCTTCATCTTTTTAACCTGGGAGTGTCTTAACAGACTAAACAACCTAGGCAAGGAAGATAGAGTTGCATTATGCTGGGTATTAGGACATACTGGAATCAGAGGCAACGAAGAAGCTAATCTATTAGCAAGGAACGCAGCCACAACTTTGTTTGTGGGATCGGAACCGTTTTGATGTTAGAGGGATGGATTCAAAGATAGGGAGGAGAGGCTCAGACTATCGCTCTGGGAGATGACAAGGATAGATCTAAAACAGAATAGCGACTGCAGGTTCTGCGGGGCGGAGGATGAAAATCTGGAACATCTGATATCTAGACGTCTTAGACGAAGAAGAAATACCTTCTCTGAAACCATCACAGCTATTGCAGTTTATTAAAGCTCTTAGACTGGATGGGGACGTCTCATAGCCGACAGACCCCAGCAGTTTACAGCTCATTCCTGATTAAATCTAAATCTTCACATTTTTTCTTCTTCTCTTTACTGTATCGTATTACCCGCATCACAGAGCAAGCAGATACAAAACATTGGCCAGTATCTCACATTTTGCGTCAACTCATTCCACTGCTGCCTCAACCTTGTAGTGAAACTTCCACGATCCTTTCTCACGTTGTTTGTGTTTCCTTGTTCTAAAGTGCAGTATTTTTAAATTTAATAACATGTTGTTATATATACATATTTTCTTAGATAACTAAATCGATTTAGTATAGAGTATAAGATTATATTCTGTAGTATCCAATAGCTCCTTTAAAATCATATCATCGTATACAAACTTAAAAAAAATACACTGACAAGGCCTACAAGGAACAAGACTACAACAACAACAGTGCTTTCTTGATAAGGCATTTAAATTGCAGTTTTGGTAATCCAGGTTTAACTGCCTGGATTCATATCTCCTAGTGTATATGAGTTTTTTTTTTTTCTGCGCATTGTAACAAGAATGAGCTTTGACCTGGCAGTAGATTGCAGGAAATTTGTAACACGTTTGCAAAACATCGTCGACGTGCCAAAGGTTCTTTAGTATCGCAAACATACGAAATCGCTTAAATCTCTTTAAAAATAGTCACACTAAGTTATTGTTTGCAACAGTTCTGCAAGCATTTGAGATGATATAGTGAGCGTGTATCGTTTTATTTACAAGAAGAACGAGGCGTCGAAGTAATGGTCGTGGCAATAACAGGCCAAGCAAACGAGCGCGTTCACTTCCGCCCGCTTAAACTTTAAACAACACACTCACACACACACGCTATAATAGTTAAAATACTATAGCAGTATGTTATAAGTAACCGGTCGCACAAGTCGGACTTGTCCGCCCGCTTCATGTTGTGTGCAGTCCGAGCAACAGCAGACTTTTGGGTCCTTGACCGCTTAAACTCAATTGCAAATGTGTTTTTGTTTCACGACTGCAGTTATCTTTGTCTCTTCCATTTCTGTTGCGCGTATTACTCGAGTGTATCCTTTCGCTATCGTTGCGATTGCGGTACGTGTGCGTAACACATGTATAGGTTAAATATCGTCTGGACAGACGATTGAAAGCGAAATACAAGAAACTTCCTTTCATTCGATGTTCTCCATTCTGTAAACGAATTATGATTAAATACTCTTGCGTTTCGTTTGTTCATTTATTTTTCTGGTCGCCATACAAATTGCGACATTCTTTTCTTTGTAGTTCGAAACGAAACTGGGTTGATTAAAACATGTGTTCTACGGGTTATTATTGGATGAATTTGACAATGACGGTTTCAATTTACGAAATATGTACATATATGGATAGTGGAGTACGTGCATTGTTAGGTTTTAGATATTTGTTATAATAAATCCCTTTGATATTTTTTGTTCACATCGCTGGAGTCAGTTATAAACGCCTTTTTTGTTTGCTTAAATGGATAATTTCAATAGAAACAACATTTTTAAAATAATATAGATTTAACTATAATCCACGAGAAAAACAGGTGAAATTTCGTTCAGTTTGGAGATGGATGCGATATGGAGGGTTGTCTCTATTACAACTGGAATTTGGAAATAGTGGTAAAGCAAAGGTCATACGAAAGAACCAGCGGGTATTAGATTACTAACATTTTAAATAGTTCCGTTTAAAACTGTTTGGAACTGTTTGTTTAAAATCATGTAGCAACTTGCACTAACTAGAATAATAGTGTAGCCTTTTTTAATCCAGTTGTGCAAGTTGGTTAAAGTATTACACCTTCTAGCTTGTGGTAAAATCAAAATTATGTCATCACATTGCTTGTGTCATTGATAAACTTGTATTGTATCATCACTATTTAATTCCTGGCAGATTTTCATTTATAACGGTTATCCTAGTTTTAGAATATTTTTGACACGCTCACCTGGCATAATATTGTCTCACTGAGTAAGTTGATATTTTTCTTGATGCCGTACAAAATGTTTCCAATGTAAACGTTTATCTAACAATTTAAATCGCGTGGCTCTGATGCAGTGATATGATTAGTTCTATTAATGTTTTTCGACTGAATGCAATTATCTAACAATGTATGTGATTTAGGAATGGGGCCTTCTCAACTTCAAACTATACAATTTTAATTTGTTGTTGGTTTTTGACTTTTATATATTTTAAAAACAATTTGGAGCATTACTGAAGAAGTTAAAAATTATTTCATAAGATGGCGTTTTACAATGAAATTAGAAACAGTTTTGGGGCTGACATTATTATATAGTTAAAACGATGATCATCTCTAAGCATCAAACTAGGGAACAAGATAAAAGTAGGAATATTTTTACTAAGATGGCAATTTCTGATTCCGCTGATAATGTTTTAAATTAATATAAGAATCATTACAGGTAACTTTCAAGAAACATTTTAGTACGGTTAAAACACCATATTAGAACAATTAATAACAATCTCAAGTTTTATTTAAAGATAGCAGGAGCTAGTTCAAAAATTGATCAAAGTTAACATACACGCGCATATATTTTTTTGCCCAAAACTTGAAAAATGATGCGTACCAATACATCGTCACTTCATTATAGTTTATCCAAAATTCTAACTAATTCTATTTGCATTCTATTCTATTTTGTGGATGCTTTTAAAACGCCGAACGGCATGGGAATTGGAATTTGGAGAGATGGAGAACCCGATGGCAAGGCTATTAGCTTGGGTAGCTCCCCGCCCATCTTTCAGCTGAAATAATTGCCATTCAGACCTGCGCAGAGGGCATTCTAAACTTCTTGCAAGTAAATGGATCGGCATAAATTTTATCTGACAGCCAAGCTGTCCTTAGAGCACTAGAAGCTATCAGGTTTGATTCCAAGGTAGTACTTGACTGTCATAGGACGCTCGAAAATCTGGCGAAATGTCACAGCATTGTGTGGAAGTTTTTATGGCAGCATCAAAAGGCCTTTGTCAGATTTGGCATTGCTTCTACTGAAATTGACTTGCTGGCGTGAGACACTGTAAAACACTCAGGATCCGCCTAAATGAGAAAAAACTTCGCAAGGTAGTCATAGTAAACTTTCTCCTGTGTCAAAATTGTGGGAGTGCGAAGGAAACTCCGGTCCATCTCCTTGCTGAGTCCTCAACAGCGGACAGGGAGAGGCGGATATACTTTGGGGTCGATCAATTAGTATAGACTCATTTAGCTTATTGTTTTATATTCATTTAATCTTATTTATGCTCAACATTTTATATAAAAAGAGGTAGATACCATTTTAGTAGAAAAGAGTAAACATAATTTCGGCCGCAACCTGTATCATTAGCATTACATGATGTAAATGTACAGAGAGCTTTTGAAATGTTTCCTAAATTAAACTAAGCTACCCTACACATATACAAATGCTAAATTATGTACTATCCGAGGATTTCCTTGGAAAATGGATTAACAGGAATTCTTCCACTGTACATTTTCGTCTGTTTTATTTTAGCTGGTATTAGTAAACTCTCAATTATTATACGGTAGTTCTTCTTAACCCTTATTACTATTCAAGAGAATTTTTGGAGAGAATACGTGCCGTCAATACCTACGAAACTGGTATTGGCAATTATCTTGATGAGTTTTCCACACTCTCTTACACATTTGCAAATATAAACACATACACACGTATTACAAGTGTACTGTTTTCATTTGAAAATTGAGGTGTTTCCAAGTCAAGGCAAACGCTACTATAGATTTTTGCCGTTTATCCCCACTTGGTAACCTGTATACGATCGCTATTTAGTAATGATGTTGGAGCTCAAAGTTAAGTGTGTCAAACATGTCGTTGTCAATCATAATGCTTAATGCGAGTTACGTATCATGCATGGTGCGTAGCATGCGTTGTACAATACGTTTGTTTTAAATTTTAAACGCTTAAATTATTCTATGCAGCGCGATTCATTAGTAATAGATGTATGTATGTACGTAATGGCATTTTCTTCAGAATTAGTGTCACAAACTTATGCCTACCTGTTGCAAATATAAGGCGTAAGGTAAGAACGATGATGTAACTGGGAGTATCTAGGTAATGGCATATTTGATAACGTGATCAGATTATAATGCCGATCCCATATGTTTGAAGTAAGATTTACATACTAAGAACAAATGCGATGTAAATTGTTTAGTAAAATATTATTTTATCGTGGTAATTATTAATTTTGAAGTTTTTATATAGAGCTAAGGAAAAAGTTAAATCCATATCCAAGATAAACTTTGCATTCTTGATAAAAATGGTAGTTAATAACATTTATTTCCACTTCTGAAAACAAACAACTTGTACATCACAATCAAAAATTCGAAGGGTGGTTGCTTGGTGAATTATAGAGCTAGTAGCCTATTTAAAGTTATTAAAATGATTAAATTTATACTTGCAAGACGGACATTTCGTATAGGTAATCTCAAATAGTTACATTAGTTGATGGTTGATGGCTTGAACAAAAGAATCTAAAGCTTGTTATAAAAGTTGTATTAATATCTCAGATATCATTAAAACTAGACATACTACGTATAAATACAGTTAAGGAAAATTAATTTCACTATTTAATGAAGAGGAAAAATAATTAATTTTTTTTTATCTTTTGATTAGAAACTGGCGTGATATATGCTTTTGCCCAAAAGTTTCACTTCAATGTTCACCACGCTAAAGTTGGTTTAAAAAAATCTCTAATGATTTTGCATTCCAAAAAAGATTTTTCTCCGAAATCTTACAGTACTAATATGGCCATTTATATTTCGGATAACGTCATGTAATGTGTGTTCTTAACTAGCTCAATAAACCGTCGTTTCTGATCGCTGCAATCCAAGTGATGATCTTTGGGTTGGACTGGTTCCCAAGTTTACGGCTTTTAATATTTTAGGGTATCATTAATACGGTTGTCTTAATTTTTGGAGGAGCTTCCCACTGTCGGCTGCTTTTAAAAATCACAACAGTATTGATGGACCAGCTCTATAACCAAAAACGGGATTCAATTGGTATAGAGATATATTGTTATTTGTATAAGTGAAACCAATATAGGAACTGATAATTATATAAACCTAGATACATATGTACTATCTTCATGTTAAATAGTAACTAGTTGACCTCATATTCGATAAAGAATAACAAAAGAAGGAAGAAGACCATTATCGACTACTTGATGCTAAGCCTAGTGCAAAATTGGAAGTTGGCGAAGCCATTACAACTTTTGAGCAAATTTACATTTCACCCAATTAAGTAGCTTCCTACTTTACTTGATATACATCTAGAACTGATTGCCATCTAGCATATTGAATATGGAACTACTTTTCCGAAGGACAAAAAAGGCTCTGGTGGTAAATGATCTCTGTTCCAGAATCTGAAACCTTCTCCTATAGTCCAATATCCTTCCGATTATGTCTATCTAAAGCAGCAGAAAAAAATCCACCTTGAAAAATTTAACGACCATTGTGGTTTATCCTCAGGACTAAAGTGAAACAGACAGTATCAACTGCTTAGTATATTAACGCTCTATCGTCTCCATTCATACCAGTATTTGATATATACCGATGACAATAAGATTTTTCCATTCCCACCATATTGGAACATTCGTTGGAAAATCAAGCCACCACCTCACCACAATAAAAAAATACTCCGAAAATGGTGAAAATTTTGCTCAAACCGCTAAAATGGGGACTATGATTGCCATGAAAAGGGCTGACTCACTAGGACTACAATGAATGCCATTAAAACTTTTCTTAAAGTACTAAAGGATTGCGTTTATAAAGAACGATAGAATAATATTCAAGAGCTGCAATATAAAGCTGCACAAGGTTCTCAAAAATTGCATGGAAGAATTATTTTGAAAGTCGTAGAATGTAGTTAAGAAAGCAAAAACATGCATTATTATTAACTGTTACTGTTTGGAAAATACGCAAGGATGAAATATTCTAACAAAAAAGGTCTTCTATACATTTAAGTTTTATCACACGCCATATAATAAGATTTTTGTCATCGGCATCATAAATATGTAGTTAAATTTGATGAATAATGAGAATTTGAAAGCATAAAAGCTTCGTGTAGATATTAGTGAGATACATAGATGGCGGATATTATAAATCTAACATAAGTACGTTTACTTTCTCATTGTATTAATGTTTGATCTTAGCAGTATTAGGAGACGAAGCTGTTTATTGAATGTTAATTATTCAAAGATATATGCTTTGCGTGACAATAGCTTTAGACTAATAAGTGTTTTCTGATATGTACATATATGAAAGTTTTAATTTGCTTCGCGGAAACCAATAATATCTTGTAATTAGAAAAACTTTTATTTTTACTACCTATGAGGAAGACACTTATGTACAAAACGAACAAGAATGTCTATTAGGAGCCCACGTTCTTAAACTGTGATTGTAATTACGCGTATGTTGTCCGTTATCAGAGGGCATTCTGCATTGCCTGCAGGAAAATTGATGGAGTTAGATTCAGTGTGGTGTTGGGCTATCACAGGAGTCTCTAACAACTGGCGAATGATCATATGATGATAAGTCCTGAACTGACCAAACAAGGGAGCATTTCAAAAGAGAATCTTTAGGACCAGAAGTAAGCTAAGATTACTTGCAGTGATCTCAACTACGTACTTAATAAACAGATTCACCGACTGGACTTAATAATGCCGCGCTGTTAATCACTTTGCTCCCAACAGCGAATGGCAAGTCGATCCGGATTAAACTCTCTCGATTCACCGTCTCAGCCGCCTAACCAGAGAATTGATTCACCGACTGGACTTAATAAAACTATTCCTTATGCAAAAACTGTGGATTTCGAAAGGAAACTCTTATGCCCTCCTTGTCGACTGCTTGATACTGTGCAGGGACAGAAATCTGTTTCACATAAGAGGCAAGGTCAGTAAGACTTGAAGTGCAGCTTTGGTCAACATTGCTACCCGAGTTAGTAGCCCAATAGGATTCTTCTTCGACATCGATCCAGTTGAACCTTTATCACGCCCAAACTAAGTTTGCATTTGCAACAGTCGTCTTGAAGCCTGATGCTGAACTGCATATTTTTATTTTTATCCTTTTTTAACGAAAAGTAGAAATAATTGTTTGTTGTTAAGGCTGTGCATACATTTTAATAGCACTATAAATTGCCAATAAAATTTGTTAAGAAAGAAGGAAATCCTAATTCAAGTTCTCAAATACAGTTCCTTACATTGTTGTACTAAACAACCTTAGTAATAGTAAACAACAAGGTAATTGCAGTAATGCTATAATTAAACATATATTGAAAGAATGCGTTCAAAGAAAGTCGATTTAATTATTGTTTGTCGATATGCTGGAACGAATTAACACGCAAACACTTTCATTTACGCACACAATTAAAGTAGGAACTATTGCGCACGTTAAGTGGGCGGCTATACCTCTAAATCAGTTAATTGGAAGGTGAAGTTCCGCATGTATAATTTAAATTCTAAATGACAATTTCAGGCAAAACGTGAAGTGTTGCAAACGTACACAAACACATACTGTTACGCTTGGCTAAAGATGTTAAATTATTTATTACCTTTACAGTTTACACACGTTACGTACACCAATGGATCGATATCAGGTGAAATGCTTAATATATGATTTGAAAATCAACAGCTGATGTGAAATCTGTGGGTTAAAGTTAAATAATTTATTGGAAATTATGGATTAGACGTATTATTATTTTGTTGTTTTTAGTTTAAACTGCATGGTAATTGCGATATTTACTTAGCTCACTAATATGTAAATTACATTAAATATGTTAGTTCACGTTCATGTAGTTACTTAATCTGGATAAAATGTCTATGCATATTAGATGAACGGAGTTAGATTATTAATAACAGGTCTACATACTTTGCCATTTTCAAGAAACTTAATTAAGCCATGCAAAATGTAAAACTGGTCTATTTGCATTATACAATTTTGGGTAGAATTCGTATTTATTAAATGCTTGCACTGATTAAGACATATACATGATTTTTTTATATCCCCTTCCAGTTCATTTAGTGTAACCCACGCATATCAAATGGTTAAATTATAAGATTGCGCTCACGAAGAAATGCAATTAAGAACACGTTAATTAGATTGAAATTTCAAATTTTCTAAGAAAGTCGCAACGTCAATCAGATTCAGAATTTTTTACTTTGTAGAATGTTTCGCGATTATCGCTTATTGTCACATACATATTAATTGCGCACGAAAGTGAATGAATGCCAAGTAGGAAAGTACGTTGGCCTCTATTTGTGTCTGTTACACCTTCTTTTTTTTAATGTACAATTGGCCAACGCCCGCCAACTAACAGGTAGCACAGGTAGCCCGCTTGCATAGCCCATGGCGCTCAACGTGTGTAAACCGACGACGACGACGACGCAACGAGAACGCAGTTGGGTAGCTGCTATCTAGTAATATGCAGTTTGCGTTTTCGGAGATTGCGATAGGATAGATTAGGTCGACCGATCAGTCAGTTATGTGCGCGTGAATTTGTGTCAAATCGGTATTTACGCATTGCGTTCGTTAAATCCGGAGTCGGCGAAATACCAAACGGCCCTGTGCTACTGAGCCGCTTTATAACTATCCGCGTGTACATGTTTGGATACAGGTAGTTTCACAAGTTAGATTACATTAACCAAATGATCGAGCACTTTTATATTCTAACCTATTCAGACATAATGTCCATATTGGGTATTCGATATTATAATGAAGCAGAGACACAATATTAAGTTGTATACATATGTATGTATGATAAAAATTGAATTATTAAACCTTAACGTTTTATCAGCAATGTGTATATAATTTTTCCTTCGCAGAAAACTGTGGCCAATGTGAATAAGCAGGCGTACTTCCTTAGGAATCCGAAAAGAGTGTCTCTTAATGAAATGTATCTGAAAAACAAAATGAACAAAGGAAATCGAGATACATATTTAGTATCTGCAAAGGAATAGCTCGTTTAAGGTTTCAGTATCCAATAAAATCAAAGCCACGGCAATGAAGTCAAATCTAAGGTTTTCTAAATATATTTTATTGCGCAGTTTTAACTATACTACTTATACTAATAAATTGTTTGTTCCAACCTTTCCCTGTTATGAGTTTTAACCGAAATAGGAACTGTTAAGCGCAGCCAGGATTTGGAACTACAACTTTAGTGATTAAAGGCCGACATGTTAACCGTTCAGAACCTGGCAAATTACATCGAGAAATGCATATTAATAGTTTGGTTTCGCAATGATTAAGTTCAGTAGAATATGGTAAGTTAGATTAGATTAGGTTATGTCGTCCCTATCCTCCATGTATTCAGTTTTTCAGATCGCTATTACATACAGATAAACTCTGCTTTTTAATATTTATAATGTTCAGAAGTGGCAAATGAAAATTACATCGAAAGAAATGCATATTTTGATAATAATATTAAATAAGCACAACAGTTGAACAATTCGGCAAGAACGATTGGACTAACTGTTACTCTCTTGTAGAAAAAGCCAGTTGTACGAAATAATAGGTAAATAAGCACAACAGTTGTCGATTGGAAACTTTGAAAAAGAATCGAAATAATAGGTACAATTGTCTGGTACACGTACGAATTAAAGACAAATAAGAAAATGAAATTTGTTCGAACACTAATTTCTGAAAAGACCCGAGTTCATTTTCAATAATCTTTTAGAACGAAATACACGGATACAATGGATTTCTGCATCCAAATAAGTCGGAATAAAAACACAAAGGACGCCAAGATCTGGATCTGAACCGAAAATCAGGCCGGTTTGAAAATTTTAATTTCGTATTTTTTTAAGTTTAAATTGGTTTAGGACTGTCGTGTTAATGTTAGGGTTGCTAAAAATAGGAAGGTATTCCTGATGTGGGTTTCAGAACACTCAAATGTCAAGACAACTTTTAAAAAGGTGACTCAATATGTTTTTTTTTGGATCAAAAGCTTTTCTTGGCATTTATAAAAGTGAAATTGATGAATGATGTACGAGAGCGTATTTTTATGTTATCTACCTAGCCATGAAAAAATATTTTTCTACATAACTCCCAATTGCCCCATACGTTTAGAAAAAAATTGCTTCGGTAACCCTGCAAAATACTCTTCAACAACTTCTTTGACTTGTTCATCAGACGCAAAACGCTTTCCCCTGAGATGCTTTTTTAAATTTTTGAATAAGAAGACGTCTGACGGAGCAAGGTCGGGGCTATAAGGTGGATGCCTTAACTCTATAAACCCACAGTCATTGATTATTTGCTGAACTTTGTTTGCCTTGTGAACCCGGCAATTGTCATGGAGCAACAAGTTTTTTTGTGAATAAGAATGCGAGCATTTCTCCTCTAGAACAGTTTTTAAAGTTTTAATGTTTCCGTAGATCTCTCCATTTATGGTAGACCCTCTTGGCATATATTCAATAAGCAAGACTCCTTCAACATCCCAGAAAACAGTTGCCATCAGATTTTTTTTCCAGAAAATTGTGTCTTGGCCTTTTTTGGTGGTGGAGTGCCCTTATGAACCCACTGCATGAATTATTGTTTAGTAGGAGAGTCCCAATGATGTACTCAAGTCTCATCCCCGGTGATAATTCGAGATAAAAATGTTTTGTCCCTCTCCAACTCGGTCAAATTTTCTTGAGAAACTTCTTTCCTGTACAGTTTTTGTTCAGGTATAAGCAATCTGGGTATCCACCGTGCAGACACCTTCTTCATACCCAAATACAGACTTCATTGGCAATGACAGAGATCTTTACAAGCCGATCTTTCAGTAACAAATTTTCGACTTTTCGCACAATGACTTCAGTTCGAGCCTCAACAGGTCGTCCGGACTTTGGGTCATCATTGATTGACTCTCGGCCCCATCGAAAGAGTTTAAACCAATATTGTACTTGAATATAAGATGGTGCATCTTCCCCATACACAGCAACCATTCTTTCATGAATTGCTTTTGGATCATTGCCTTCTTTTGTCAGGAACTTTATTACGCTGCGATGTTCAACCTTAGTTTCACTCATTTTATCGAGAAGTAGACCGTCTCTGAGCGCATGTACGTCTAACAGTGACAGAAATTTTTCGATAATTTGTTTGACATCGTCACTCTTTTGTTTTATAGCTAGGTAGATAACATAAAATACGCCCTCGTAGATAAATCTTGAACCTATGTAAATAATATAAATATTAGGAGGCACATCTTATTATGAGAATGGGAGTAAAAGCCGTTTCTTTTTTAATATCTTATAAACCGCATCAGTTCAACATAAAAAACTACAAAAAACTTAATTTATGGAAAAGAAAAATATCACTTGATGACATCTTTTGGTAGATTGTGTATCTTAGACTATAATGAATTGAAACTCACATCCTACTCTTGTTTTATTCATGTCACATATGCATTGATTAAGGACACAAATTTTGAGTGACAGTGTACACAGTATTCATCTACTAGTTTTTCATGTAACTCAACTCTAACAGGTTGGGTATATTAGTTCGAATTGGCGCTCTACTTTTACCGGATATGTAATTTTGTGCGCGGCCGGTACTAACAGAACAGATTAGTTAAAAATCGAGAGGGAAAAAAATCAAATGAAAAAGCGAAACTAGAATTATAGTATGAGCGATAAGGCTCCAGGCTATTCCGTTGAAATTAAACAGTGTCCTACTTTGGACAAGTGCGCCGCAGATTATAATATGTAGATTATGTTGCGAAAATATAGTAGACTGACTCATTTGCAAAACTCCAAAAGACTAATCCGTAACGTGAAAGTAGCCAAATTCGCTTTTAATATGCTTTGGTGTTACAAAAGAGTACTGATGGTACGGATTTGTTACTGGTTTGAGATTTATTTTATTGGAGAAAAAGTGTATTAATTCGGCGCTGCCTAAAGCAATATATTATTCTGAAAATGTACTTTTTCACTACCGTATTGGAAAGTTGTATTTTATGGTTGGACTTATTCGTGCAAAATTGAATTTGGTCGATGAAGTACCTTTACATTTGTGTTATTATATGCATGCATATAAATGTATTATGTGTGTTTTTTGTTGAATACAAAATTATTCTAAAGCTTCTAATTAACGGATTAATGGATGGTAGAAATTGTAATTATCTCGATCACTTTTTATATGAATAGAAAGCCAGTAAAAGAGATATAAATATATGTATATGGTAAAGTGGAAAGGTGTTAGGATCGCAGTCCAGTTCAGAATAGGTTATAGTTTATCTCTATTTTGATGGCTATAGAAGAAGATGATATAAAATTTAGGGAAAGGTGTCAGATCAAAACAGAATCATTTTGACTTATTTCATTTAATTCGATTTATCCAAATTACGAATAGTAGTATGTTTCTTTTATCTAAGTTCCTCTTTCCCTTAAAACAATATTTATAGTTTAATTTCTAAACTGTAGTTGAAATCGTTTCGTACGTAAACTTATCGTCTGCCATAAAAATATCAAAACATCATTTATAGAAAATGTTGATATACAAAGTTTATGAAAACATTTCGCTGTAATTAGTTATTTTTAGTGAATTATGTTTTCTAAATATTTTTCAAGTTAGAGGCTAATGAACTCTTATGTAATGATAACAATAACAGGAAAAAAAATTCAATGGCAAAAAAACATAAACTAATGACCAAGCGTTAGAAGCATGTAACACGAAGCGTTATTATGTTAGAGGTCATCTGGAGCTTACGCAATTTTCACGGTCAATGCGGAATTGTAGCGGAATTAGAATGACACCGTAGTTAACGGCGTCATTAAGAGTAATAATGGAATATTTTGTCAAAAAACGACACATCAATAAGAGCATAAATTTTATTAGTGTATTAATCCTATTTAAATTTTATTCCCATCTGTAAAGACCCATTGAATAATTCATTCGTGTCAATACGAAATTCCACTTTCCTCAAGTGTAAGTATCCACCTCGAAACATTTTGGCAACAGGTGTTCCCCGAGGGAGTGCGAAATTCCTCATAACGAACTACCATTAAAATACTTGACGCCCGAGAAGAATTCACAAGTGCATCCACGTTTCTCGAGCGATTCGTGTACTGTAGGGGTCGTAGATGTTCCGATGCTGAAACTACATTCCATATTTAAGTATGGAATTCCTGTATTGACCTAGAATGTGTCAAGGGAGTCGCCCTTTTTGTTAAAAATTGCCGGGGCGTGTCATTTACGTTCCGCTTTAACGGTGTTTAACGTCGATGTAGATGTTTGTAGTTGGAATATTTGCTAGTGATTTATCGGTAATTAGAGGAAATTTATGTGTGTTTCTGTTTGTACATTTGGTGACTCTAAATGCGGGAAATATTTTGATAGATATGGTAATAAACATGAAAAGATGATTTTAACCTTTAAACTTTAAACTCGCCGAAATGTCGTGCTACCTATTACTTTTAAGACTATAGATAGAACGGTACAGCTCTAGTTGTCCTTACTCATATTAGTAGTGTATATATTATCGCAATTTCTTGTAATCTCATGCTTTAGCTAGAACTTATAATAATAAAAGAGAATGTTGTATTATTTCACAACTTAAAGGAAATAATTATTTATTTAAACAAGATAGTTAAGGTGGTTTTTGTATACCACATGAACTATAAATTTCAAAGTTGGAAATAAGCACTTTTAATGTAATCTTCATCTATTAAATTCTTTATTCATAATTTCCAAATTATGTGTTGGACACGTTTGTATTAATAAAACTGGAGTCTCTCGCTTAACTCGCTTGACAAATATAATGTAAAACCAACAAATAAGAATTTTGTACAAAGTAATGTTCAATATTTGAAAGAAGGCGCATCTAAGTTTTATATTGTTTTTTATTACCTAAACTGAAATCGGAAATTCCACAATTCAGGCAGCGTAGGAACTTATAGTAGTGTCAATTCCCAAACCGGGCAAAGACCCATTGTTTCCCCAAAGTTATAGGTGGCAGAGGCGATCGTTCTTGCTAGGCTGAAAGAAGAGTTGTTTATATACCAAATGGATCCAGGATGAGCAGTTTGGATTTAAAGAGGGTTATTCCACAGAACACCAGCCGCTCCGCCTAACAGAAGCCAACAGAGACGCTTTGCAACGAAGGAAAACCTTGGGAGCCATTTTCTTAGATATTGCAAGGGCTTTTGAGACAGTTTGGCACAAGGGCCTCGTTTATAAAAATGCTTTCGGGCCGCATAAATCCGGAACTAGTGAAGATCATCCTATCGTACCTTTCGAATAAAACATTTTCTACTCGACATGGAGATCATCTCTCCAAGAAACAACCTATCGCCGCGAGGGTGCCGCAGAGTTCCCTTCTCGCTCCGATCCTATTTATAATATTTATGTCGGACATTCCAAAAGCAGAAGCAGTCGAGCTTGCAATATACGCGGACGATACTGCCATCTACACTGAATCAATGATGAATGATGACAACCATCTTCGTTATAGACTCCAGAACTCCTTGGATGATATTCTTTCATGAGCTTCCAAGTGGAGGCTGAAGCTCAATGAATCCAAATGTGTGGCAAGTCGATTCACCACCCCATGCGCCTTCACGTCGGTAGGTCTATTGAAAGGTTTGATGCGGCTAAAAGTTGTGTTTTCCTGAGAATTAAGCTGCTTATTTACTATTCATTCCTGGAACCCATTGTCACCTACGAGATTCCTGGGACCCATTGTCACCTACGAGGCTCTGTTGTGGTCGAGCCTGGTCATGTCACACTTCAAAAAGCTTGAAACATTGCAGAATCGTATTTTGAGACTTACCACCGGAGCTTCCTGGTACGTGCGAAACCAGCAACTCCGCGATGACCTAGGAGTTCCATCTCTCAAACAGTTCGTGATCGTCTTAGCAATGAAATCACTTGAAAGGGTGGAAAGATCCAGCACCTCATCAGTAGACTCACCGGCCTCGACTCCGAAGACCACCCCCCAGAGTAGCAGTCAGAAGGATTCTCGCGATGGACGAATGACTAATGACAGTGACTAATTCTACCACCAAACTCAGCCATCAAGGACAGTGAAGACACACCGAACACAATATTTGCAGCCTAGAGCTTTCATGGAGGAATAAAGGGCTTGAGAAAATCTGTTCGGCCCTAGAAGCGAGACAGAAGACCAATGTGTAGGAACTTATCATCAATATGTTTTAAGGGCGTACACTCATTACTTAAAGAGAAATGCAGTTTCATTGAATAGTTTTAATTTATGATCAGCTCAAAGCACCTCGAAGAAAGGTTTATTTTTGGCGGAAAACTTTCAACTCAACCAGCTGGAACTGGAAACAATGCAATCGCTTATATCGGTTATAAGCCTTGGTTTCGCAGTTGTTTTTCCAGACATTTGGTAATTTGTTAAGTAAATCAGTCGAGCGAACAAGCGACATTTGTTTAGGATTCACAGTAGTCATCACCGTGACAGAAGGATTTGAAGCAAAGAACCACAATTTGTTTTATGAATTTGAATGGTACATCAGTAACAACATATTTGCACCAAAATGATAGGCCAAGAAGTGTGTTCACTTTTTATCAAATTAACATGAGTTAGAAGATTGTCTAGTAGTAGACCACAAGGATCAGAATGGAATAGTTGCACAAATTTCCTGGCTAACAATAAAGCTCCAATTGATGGCGTCGCCTTTTTTTTTAATTTTCTGGATGCTTCTGTTATCAATCAAAAATTTTAGAAGATCCGTTACTGGTTTGGTTTTTCGACCAAAAAGAAAATAGACGTTTGCCCCACAAATCCAAAAGAAATCAAAACTATTTATGCCTGAAAATGTTCGATTAAATGCGCCAGCATATCAGCCGAAATGTAGCATCAGAAGAAGAGGTGTTGTTTGTAGTACTAATGCGAAACCACTATGCATTGACTACTACAAGTACTGGTTATACAGCACTTGTAAAGTACTTCTTTGGTTGAGAAGACAAAAAGAACTTTTTCCAAACGACTTACTTGAAAGAAATATACAGAGCATTCCAATGAAAACAATCCACCTTAAATAAGTCTAAAACGTCAAGAAATACGAAAAAAACGCCGAGACATGTCAATTTTTATTTGAGCGGGAAAACTTTTTTTATCGATAAGGCAAAATCACGTCTTGCCCTCCTCCCTCCCCTCCTAGTATCGAACATTAAAATTTCAAATTGTACTACGTCATATTATTACATTTTTCGATTTTCCATACTATTTGCAACAACTTTCATGTAGGATAGCCTATACTTATTTTTAACACTTTAGAAGATATCTGCTACAAGTGCTATTTTGTATTTCATCCGCAAAAAATCTAGGCTGTCTAAAGAAAAGTAGCAAAAAAAACTACATGTTGATTTTTTTTTAACACAGCGATCAAATAATGTATGTACCATCTTTGGCAATTTAAATGCGAATTTTTGATCGGGGAATGTTGATTTTGTAAATAAAGGCTTTGCTTTAAAGTGAATTTAATTACTCTAAAGAAGTTCATCAAAGCAGTACTCTCTTTTAGAGAAATTAAATTTGCTTCAAAGTATAGCCTTTATTTAGTAAATGGAAATTCCTCGCTGAAAAATTCGCATTTAATTTGCCAAAGATGGTACATATGGCACTTAGTGGCAGTTGTACCAACTATAGTTAACCTTGAGTTCAACTGAACCATTGATGTAACAGAAAACATCCTGAAATCTTTAGAAGATATCTTCTAAAGTGTTAAGGATAGGCATGGGCTATCGCCGAACATTCTTGACGTTTTCGACTTATTTAAGGTAGATCGTTGTCATTGGAACGTTTTGTATAAAAAGATCTTAAATTTTTGGCTTCAGCTGTATTCTAGTTTTATTCAAATTTTTGTTACAGTAAGTATTAAATGCGATAGACAAAATCGTATCAGGTTCACACAATTCACAAAATCACTACTTGATGGATCACTAAACAATGTTAGTTACACAAGTTTGCACAAAATACAGCAAAAATATAGTCCCATTTCCATTTGAAACAGTTTGAAACAAAGACTCTAGGAAGTTAAAATATATAAGAAATAAACAGATGCACGCCCTACAAGATTTATTATATCAAAATTGCTACTCATTTGCTTCACCAAAAATTCATAAAATACCTTTTTATCTTAAAACACATTTTCTATGCTGTTAGATAATTTTGAATTCGGTTCATTGGTATGCTATTTCCAGTTGAACTATGAATTCAGAAAATTTCCTCGAAAACATGTCTTAAAATGTTGACAAATTTCTACCAAATCATATTACATTAAATTCGGGTATCCTAATTTTAATAACAATTCAACCACCGACCAGTTCGACCTTAAGCTAATCAACCCTAAAAAAAAATCCCAGCCATCGCCAATACAGAGGCGCGATTATCCCCTTAACGTTGACGAATTAATTTTTGCGATAATGCCAGCCGACATTTATTGGACAAAGGTGGCGGTACAAGAGAGGGGGCGGCTGTGTACGCGCCGCGTTCGCCCCCTGCGTGACCTTTACGTATCGAACGATCCCGGATCCGTCTGTTGTTGCCTAGAGACGCGCTACCTCTTTATCAAGGCCGTTTAATGACCTACCTGTCTCACTGAAAGGTTGATTGATTGCTTTCAGACAGCGGTCGGGTCGAATCGGTCCGAACGCGCATCCCCCCTCGCCTTCGGTTTCATAGCATTCATCCCCCACGAATGAGTTTCGTTGAAAAAAAGAACTCGACGGGGGCCGTACAAATTGCGTAGTTTTCCGATGATAAACAAGTAGGGTAGCGTATTAGGGTAAATTTAATGCAATTTTTGAGGGAGCCAAGTTGGCAATAGCACAGGATTGTTTGAACAATTTTACAATCTAAATTATTCTTACAATGAACTTTATTGCGGTTTAATTAATTAGACCTTAATTTCACCCCATTTATGCGTGCACGAAGGATTTTATTACGACACTTCTGCGAGTAACTGATCCTAATCTTTCTATTTTTAGTAACAGAATTGTCGTTACAGCATTTTTATTAATGTAACAAAACAGTAAAATACATACATATGTATATGTTGTTATAGATGCAACAATTTTCGTTAGCGTATTTTTTCTTGAAAATCACGGCAAATTTATTCGACAAGGTTTCGACGTGGATTTCTTGAAGACCTATTACATTAATGCGTTCATTCTAGGAGCTGAAGATGTGATAATAATTTAGAAAGATACTTAAACTTATGTTATGCTGTTTGCTACGTCTCTTAGCAGTACAACAACCCAAAGGCTTGTCATACACACCCACTAGATTTGGCATAAAAGTCCATGTTAAGAAGCAATTTTTCTAGGATTTTTTTCTTTGGATTTATATCTTTTCTACAGTTCAAACTTGTGTAGTTTCAGTAAAGTGGTTCGGTGAAGTAAACCAAAATATTTTTCTATTTTCTGATACTGATTCGTATTTTCGGTTTCTAAAAATCTATCAAAAAAAAAACAACCAGTACAATCGCTCATTTTTCATGATACTTTGGTTAAAACAATGGTAAGATTTATTGCTTTGAATAAATAGTTCTTCATTGATGTAATGCAATCCCATTTACAATAGAACCTCAATTAATTTTCGCCCTCGGGATCGTTGGCGTAACGGATGAGAGAATAGATGCTTAACAGAAATAGACCTTCCTTACTTCCGGGGAGCATCAGTGATCGATAAAAATAATATACTGTACTGCGTCTATAACACAGAATGTCTACACTGAAATTTCTTGAGAACTAAAGAAAGATTGGTGTGGAAAAGAATTAGTAAATCTTACTGTCTTTGTCGTATTCATCTCTAAGCTCGTCCTCGTCCTCTTCAATCACATCATTATCATATCTCGAAACACTTTCTATTCCTTTAAAATAGTACGTTCTTCAACCTGAAGATTTTCATAGAGCTGCCTTTCGAGTTTCCACGACACTCACGTCATTCTCTTGCATATGCCATAATTTACACCACTTCTTCTCCAGTATTTTCACCAAAATACTCTACCAACCCTCCACAACATTGAAAAATGCGTCTTTAATGACGTGTGGTGTTAAGTTTATTATTGCCAACAAATAACTTTCTATAAGAAAACTTGACGGTATCGCTGTTTCATAATCTTAATGATTCACTGGTTGAATCGATGATATTGTATTTGCTGGTAAAACAAATAACGAGTTATCTTGCCATCATCACATTGGCCAGCACCATTAAATCGCATTGTCCGTGAGCGGTATTCTTTTTGTGGTAGTCCTTTTAATTTCAAGTGATATTTTACGTTAGGCACATACGCTTTGTGGAACCAGTCCTCAAAAGTATCTTGGCGTATCCAAGTTGTTTTTTGAGCAGAATATGAACCAACAAATGCTGGCTTCGAAGCTGCTGACAAGTCATAAACAACAGACATGCCAAAATGTTTGTAAATTAACAATTTTTACGTGGGATATCATAATCATCCTTTGACTTATTATTACCTGTTTAGATTATTCAGAAGCTTTCTTGAGCTTTTGTCTCAACAAGATACGTGCATCTAACGTTACGCCTCTAAGGAAAATGCCTAAATGGGAATGACCAACATTACTGATCTAATCAGCCAAAAAATGCATTGTATTTATTAAATATATGATCGTAATCATAATCATTTCTTTCCATATAAATCAAACAACTCCAACTGTTGTCCATTAGTATATAAAACTTTATTAGAAAGGGTTTTGTTAAAGACAAGGGTACACTAAGAAGCAATTCTATCATATTCCATTCCTAAATAATCATAAATGTTCACAAAGAATCAACAGCAGGTTATCAATGTAAAAATTAGTATCTACAAATTCTTTCCAAAAAGAAGAAACCCGTGTTTGGGAATTTTCCAAATATCGGATTCAGGAAGTGTTAAAAGGGATCTTTTTTGTAAGGCTATATGTGTAGCTAAAAATAAATCATGTTACAAGGAAGAAAATGGAGGAAGCAATTAATTTTGGCGAAAATTTAAGAGACGAGGGTGGTGTTTGAAATGGGATGCGAGGTGTATTTATAAAATAAACACATATTTTACCATTCATACACATGCTTTGGCTTCAACGTTTTGTTCCGTAACTAAGCTCTAAGTTCCATTATACCTAGTGCTGTTAATTCGAGTGATACGAGCTATTTCGCCTGAAACCAAAGCGGGCGAGTGTCAGCATTTTCCGGCCCGATAATGTTGTCAAGCAATCGAGGCAAACGGGATTCCCGAAATGCTTGAACTCCCGAATAGCTGAATATAATATTATGCGGCCCCTATTGCCTGACAGCCTGGCAGCATTATAGAAGTACCGTAAACGCACATACATACAAAAAGAAAAGGATAGAATGTGTATGATACAATACAGAATAAAAAGGTGAATAAATATGTATAACAAAAACACATTCCTGTACAACTACACAAAAATGGATTAGATTGGTTAGAATTTCTATCACACAAAAAGTCTATTCTTCTACTATTTAAATATTCTTGCTTTGAGAAACTTTGAAAACATATGCTTGCTATGCTAGATTAGATTAGAAGCATTAAAATGCTTGATTGTGATTTCAATATAAATTCTCAAGTCAGTGCATTTGTACATGTCCCTAGAAAACATATAAACAGACTAGATATGGTGTATTTACGTTTACACAACTTAACTGTTATGGAACACAAAACAAGCAAAACGCCTCCATGAGATTTAACCTTATGTATGTACCTTTATGTATAAGTAAGATCGCACATTGTAACATATTAGCAAAGTGGCAAATAATGAAATAGATACCAAGCATATAGTCGTAAGGTAGGTAACGATTGCATCGTAACGAAAATGACAAACTGAAGAGGGATGTGAAACTTATTATAAGCTGATAAGACTGAAGGTCTTCTTTGTAGAACTTAAGGGACTTGACATAAAGGGTGTCCACGAATTAAGTTTGTAAGAGAGAAATCGAAGTGTGTCATTCTTTATAAAATATTTTGCTTGTTAGTAAACTCAAACTAGTTCAAAATGTTACCAATAATGAAATGACCAAAGTATTAATCGAGAACATTTGACATTAAGCAAAAATAAACACTAACTACTTAACATCATCAATGTTGTTGTACATGTTTGTTTGGTACCGGTGTGGGTGGAAAGACTATCGGTCCATATCGTCCTATCCATATTTCAGGAAAATATTCAACCAGCCATCCTCTGATCTGCAGATTGAAATTCTAATATTAAAGAGTTGACTAGTTTCTTGATTTAATGACTTCTTGATTTAATGGCTCATTAACAAAATTTTATCCTATTATTCTCTCTGGTAACAAAGCACACTAAGAACTCACTTTTTATCAAATTAATTTTTACTTTCGATCATATGAGCATTTTCAGCCCAAAATTGATAGTTTTGGGATGAAATATGTCCGTTTTTTATAAATGTCTTGTCTCATAACCACAACTTGTTAGGGCATGGATTATAATTATAGTATAAAAGGAAAAATCTAGCTTTTTTCTAAATATTGTCTGCAGGTAGCTTTCATAAGAACCGCTGCTTTTTTTCGTAAACTTAGTCCAGGGTTTTGTATCATTGTTTTCATTGAATTCCTTTTTAATTTTTAACTAGCAAAATTTCAATGTTCAATACGTGGACACACTATTATGACGATACCAAGGAAATATGCGAAGCCTGCTATAAAACCGTGTTATTTTCAAAAGGAAAATGTATTAGACATGTAAATTCCATAACAAATATTATGGAAGACAAGAGAACTGACATGCCTTTGCAAGTGGAATTGTGGGAATATGTTTTATTTAACGACCATATATGCAGCTACCAGTTTGTATTTCACCTTACTGAATTAACAACCATTGCAGCATTTCTAAAACGAATACAGCTATTGTCTGTTACGATGTGCGATCTTAGTAAGACCTTGGATTGTGTCAACCATGCAGTTCCGCTGGACAAATTATACAGTTACGCAATACGTGAAAATATTAATCAATTGTCTTACATGCCCAACCGCAACCAATGTGTCAATATTGATAATAAAGTATTCACCGCAATGCCGGTTGGTCATGGTGTACCACAGGGTACCTTTTCTGTTTATCGTTTGCATAAATAACTTAATGAATTATATAGCACCTGGAAACAAGACCCTATTGGCGAATGCGTCACAGTTTGTGTTCTAAGCCTGAGAACTGGTTTTCTGCCAATATGTCAAAGTTGAACCCAGCTAAAGCGCAAATCTTAACTTTTTCATTTATATGTGGGGCTGATTCAAGCGAGGCCACTCTGCGTAGTGTCACTATGAATGTCAGACTATCTTGGTGCTAGCACATTGATAGGTTATGCAGTAGATTGCCATCTTCTGTTTTTATTATAAGGCAGCTTAGAAGGTGGTGGATGGGACAATGCTTTTGTCGGTTTATCATTCATTTCATGGTCACATATGCTACGCTATGAGTCTCTGGGAAGAAACCAGCAGACAAGCGTTCATCTTGTGTTCGAAACTATTCAAAAATATTTTTCAAAGGTATTAATAGCAAATATAATACTGTGTTTTGCAAGAGTCCTAAATGAACTCAAAAACTTCATAGACAATTATTACAAATTTTTCTTTGTCCTCGCGTTCAGCAAAAAAATTGCGTGAATTCCGATTTGCTAAAGAAGATTATTATTATTTAAGAAAAATATCCTTTTCAAAATTCTCAGTATTTGAAGGTATAATTTTGTATAAAGTGTATTTTAGATTTATCCCTTTATCACGACTACCATGTAAACAGACTATTTTTCCAGTAATCTGAAATCGACGGTAATATTCCACAAACAAAAAAAACTAAATTAATAGGCCTCTGTCTATTCGACGAGACATCCCATTTTATCAGCAGTAGAAGGAGCACATCACGAAGCAAGGCACTGGGTGGGGGATTTGTTCGTTGTAGCGTCGGTAGGGCCACCACCCTCATCTGTTTCGCCGTGTGGTATGAGTTCGTCGCGTTGAGGCAGGTTAAGGGCAAGGACAAGGACGTAGACGACGGCCGTCCCTCATACCTAGACGTTTCATTGCGCGTCACACCGTGCAACCCAGCTCGACTAGCCTACCTCCTCCATTTGTCGGCTCATACCGTCATTGCCATTTTACGTAGCGAACTATGAGTTTAGATACGCGGCACTTATAAACGATTTTCGCCGCGAGATGGGATACATTGCGGACTAAATTGGACGCCATCTAATGGAGATGATAGCATAACTGTAGTAGATTAAGGTCTGTATGGGAGGCTTGGTGAAATTAGTTAATTCCTGTGACATTTTGTGTGTGACTAGTCAGATTTCGAGTTGAAATTATGTATACAGTTTGTGACTAAAATTGCCCCAGAATGTTATTATTATAATTGAGGGGAGTTAAATTTACATTACAAACGCGTTCTAAATACCGTGGCTAGGAGTTACAAATTAGTCATTAGTGTCAAGATTTAATTTGAATATGTTTTGTATTATTTCATATCTGCTCGTTTATTTTATTTATAAAATGATCAAAACGATCTTCTTATATGCATGTTAAAGACAAAATTAAATTAACAAAAAAAAGGTGGTGGGTTTAACTTAAAAAAGATTAAAATGTTAGGTTAATTTCAATATTTGAGAGAGGTATCCTATGATAATTAATGCCTAAAATCTAAAATATATTTTTTCCAATTTAAAATGTGGTTGTGGTGTCTATTTAATCGATTGAACGAAAATAATAATTTTGTTTCTACTATTTTGAATACGATGTTTTGATACAGAGAGATTTAATCAAGAAAAGTGCTAAGAACGCTGTTTCAGACAGAGTAATGTCGATGCCTATTTAAAAGGGCTGATTTTAAATCTAATGTTTATTGACGTATAAAATTAAAGATAAAACTAATTAAACTCCATTACTCTTGAAGGAAAGTGTAATAGAAAACCTTAATTTGTAAAATTCTTTGTTTATAATTAAATAATATAAATTATTAGATGCAATAACCATTGTTCTGTTTCTGATACATTTCTGTCAGTGTGGGGGAGGAGGAGGAGGGAGTGGGGGAGACTAGAAAATGGTTAATCAGAATATAGTTTAGTCTATTTAGCAGGTATATTGTACAGAAAACACGTACATGTTAGCGATTATCTAGTTAACTAAGAGAGTTTATCAGACATACAACTGAAACCCTAATAGGGAGTACTTAAACATTGGGATCCCTTTGAAATTCAATATTCTCGGTAGGAGTAGAGGAATATCCTTAAATAATTAGAATAGAGGTGTAGAGGCATTTCAAGCAACTATACATATTGATTTACACAACAATGAGGATTTACCCTTCATGCTACGAAGCAAATAATTTTTTTATGTTTGGTAATTGTTTGGCTTGAAGAAATATAAACTTTCAACTTTAACAAGAAAGAAATTACCTCAATGCTACGAGCTTGCGTTATTGATTATTTACTAATATACTAAAATACCAGATTTCTGGCAAAATTATGGGTTCTATTAAAAAATAACCTTAAGTTTTTGTAGTATTTTCATTCTACTCTATCGCATACTTTCATTTTCTACAACATTCACTTGTTTCGAGATATGACGTCATCGGCGTTTTCTTTTTAAATAGATCACGCTGTATATTTTAACATTTTTTGATAGACACATTTTCATGAATTACAATGATATACAGTTTATATCTTATAATATATTGGAAAAGGCTAGCAACAAGAAAATATTGAAAACAAAACAATATATAATAAATGTTTAAACTGATGACCTTCGGCAGCCTGACAGTATCCTAGTCTATCAACAAAGGACCTTAATGACTTCTGAATTACGTCTTGTCCTATCTCTTGAAAGGCCATCCTAATCGATCTTCCAACTCTTCGAGCGACTGAAGTGTATTCTTATAAACATTATGTTAGGGTGATCTATTTAAAAAAAACCGATCACCTCATATCTCGAAACAAGTGAAAGTAGAAAATCAAAGTATGCGATAGAGTATAATGAAAACACTACAAAAACTTTCATTAATGTTACTTTTTAATAGAACCCATAATTTTGCCAGAAATCTGGTGTTCCCACACATTTATCTGGCCCTGTATATGACATATACATACATATGTCTTGCATTATATTTTTGACGAGTCGTTCAGATTCCAATCAGCTCTCCTCACTGCGACCTATTGATCTATTGTGATTACCCTATCCTATCAGTATCCTTCTATTCCCATGTTCTTGACGCATGTCAGGATTAGTTTGGGTGCTAAGGCTTTGATCTGTTCAGGTGTTAAGATTGCCTGTTCTAGATGCTGAAACCTTTCCTGGTTTAATGCTGTGTACTCGCAAAGTATGTGCTCGGTTGTTTCAGTTCCTAGTTCCCAGAAACGACATGTGTCTTAGTCAACTTTGCTCATCTTTTTAAGAGGCCAGTTTAAAGGCGTGAAAGAGTCCTTAACTCTGACTTGCTGAGATCAAGTAGTTTTTTATTACTGTTTTGCGAGGAATTAATAAATTTCTTCGCTTGTCCGGGTGTTTTCCCTCAGAGGGAGGTCATTTCTTTTGTCTCCCATTATTGAACTTCCTTATTGAGCTAGCTTTTGGGAATGCCAAAAAACCGTGCCGGTCCAATGTAATACATGTCAACGCCTTGCTTCGTACGTTTATCCGTCATTTCACTTACTTTCTTGTGGCTAGTTGCCTCACATTCAACCGATATTTTCAGACGAATTTAGGCTCAAAGCTATGAGAGGTTAGAGCTTTTAAGGCTATTCGGTGCATATATAGCTGTTTGCACCTCTCGCTCAACGGAAAGGTCTGTGGTCTATTTCCGCCTGAAAAATAGTTGGGGATGACACTAAGGCTCCACAATGTTTGGTCGTAGGTTCATGAACCCCAACCCCTACCGCTTCGTTTGACTTTGATCCGTCTGTGTACCAGACAAGCGATCCATTTTCGAAGTAGCACTCTGAGTGGCATGAATTTTTGCCGTGCTTATTACCGTGACATTTGTCAAAGAATTATCAAAATAACGGAGTAAGTGTTTAATACCCAAGTAAATTGATCAATTTTTAACAATTATTTCAGCTGCGGCTTCGTTGTGGTTAAGGATGAATTGAATTATGCTTTCATTATTTTATAATATATCATTATACGCGTAAAGATTGCTCATTTTAAAACTGTAAGAAAGTTTGTAACAAGAAATATTGTTCGATATTCCATTTTAACGGCATCCATCACGTACGAGTATTCTTTCGGAGAGGTATTTTGGTGAAACTAACGTAGTTATGCCCACATCATTTCCCCGCACCTTCTCTAATTAATATTTTAAATAAGTTTATCTCAACATTATTTCAATAAAACCCCCAGATTTTCCACGAAACGTAATGATATTTCCACGGAAACAGGCATATGGGAACAGCCGCCAATATTTTTGTTTATTTAACAAACAAAATAAATCCATCTCCGCCAGAAATAATCCTCTTCTATATTTCCCGCTGTCTGATGTACTGAATTCCCTCTTCGATAATTTTTTCGTTGAATTTCGACGTCCCGTAATGTGAAACGTTCGCCGCCCCCACCGTCCCGTTGAGTACACGTACAAAAAGGGAAAACCGACCGCGGAGAGTCGCCTTGAACTTGGAACGTCCTCGGTGTTCGTGAATTTTCCCCGGCGCCAGACGCCCATATCGATTTTCCCAGCTTTCACTTCCAACACACAAACCGTTCGTTGCCACCGATGTTGGGGATGTGCGCACCCTGCTAGAATGTTCTCTTCCTTCTCACTTACGCTCGCTCGAATAGCTTGGTTCCATCTCAGTTATTCTGCATCCGTTCCGTACGGTACCCCTCCCTAGTGGCCCGCTTTTATGATTCGCCGCCAATCACGGATCATTATTTCCGGTTTTGTTCTCTTGTTGCTCGGGTAACTGTCTCCCTTCTGCAGACCGTGGTGCTCCCCAACGATTTCAGCTGTTTTTTTCGACGCATTTTCCCTAAAACCTCTCGGCTGGCCCTGTGCTCTGTTGCGTTTCTCGTGAAGGTTAAGGTTATGGGCGCGACGGGTGTTAGAGAATAATTTTTCATTTTGCGGATTATATTTGTTTTCTTTCGTGGGAGGCTTTCATTTATGAAGGTTCGTATTTTATTATGTACAGGGGGCCATCTTTAGGATCTTTTTAAATTAAAGACACCACATATTTTTTTCAAAAAGTCACTATCAGGAAAAGGTATCAAGAGATAGAATTGCCTTGCCTTCAAAGTTTCAGATGAACCTTCTTGATAATTTACTACATAATTCTTGATTTTTTTTCTGCTTCTAATATAACAACAAATTGCATCTATTGTCCATATAACCATAAAATTCTGTACATAATCGTCATAATGCTATATCTACTATGTGATTAGTAACCAAATATATCTATTCGGGTAGCTTCTATTGATCGACATAAAATTTTAAATTACTTCATACTAACAGAATTACCTTCTAACAAATCTAATAATGTTTGTTCGGTACACATTAGTAATGACTTTCATATAATTTAAACAACGTCTCTGTAACTATATATTCTTCGCAGAATTGTAAACAAGTTTTTACGAATCATGTACGACTGCCAAACCACACAACAAAAAAGCTCGCCACCAACCCAGCAAAAACTATACGACAACGAACTGCGATAAATCAAACCGAAAAATAGCTGACCGAAATAAACCGAAACCGGGCATCAGAATATTAACATCCTATCCGATCAAATTTATGGTATATTTGAAATTGTGTCGGTTCTATTAAAAAGAAAAAAATAAAAGGAAGAGGATTAATTATAAGGTCCATTTCTTACTCCACGGCAAAAAAGCCGCAACTCCTCCTACAACACAACCGGAGTTCTAGATAACGTGTTTTAAGTAAAGACATATCATGCTTTTGTTTTTAGTCGAAGAATCAATCAAATTCCTTTAAAAAAACAACTTTGTCCACCACAGTTAAAAATTACTGACAAACACACTTCGATTATTTACGTGTACCTACCATTAAGAAGTTGGGGTCAGGAGGAGGGAGAGGAGAGAGAGGCGAAGGTAAGCGGTTGAACAATCACAAATCTACAAGAAATACATCAAAAAATCATAAATTGTCAAACGAAAAACATTAACTGAGATACATATTTAGACACAAAAGATTACAGTTGTTTCTTCTTACCCAAGCAGCAATTTTTGGTGTCTATAAGATCCTATCATGGTAATACAACCTAGGTTGTGCAACGGATTAGTTGCAATTTGGTGTAAAAGTCAGTACATACGTCACTCTCACACGTGACAGCAACTGTATTTGCTACATGATTTTTGTAACCGGTGACAAATATCCCTACTTGACACTATTTTTTCTGAACCCGTATTAAAACGTTGTAGACACTGTACCGTCACATGTTACTGCAACGGAAGTTGCAAATGCAACTCGTCTGTAACTAAAATAGCATTGATTATTAATCATATTTATTTGATAGTTATATTATAGTAACAATCAGGTCTTAGTATGACGTGAGTTACCACATTACGGCACAAAAACGTTACAACATGAATTTCGTTTGCATTGTAACCTCGGTTACAAATTCTTACTTTAATACCTCCAGTAGTGGAGCAAAAGTAAACATTTATGATAATACCATTATGCTCTACTAAAGAAGAATACTTCGGGCGTTGATTTTGCGTGCCCATTCTTTTAGACATCCTGTGCAAGATGCCCTACTTATTTACTACAAAAGAACCAAATGCTTCGTCGGAATAAAGCCGACTGCAATCCTCATCAATAAATGTTTTAAATTTTTATGATTTGCTCTTTAACAACTAAATTTTGTTTATTTAAATTGTTTGCTTCACAGAATGGTTTTTTTTTACTTTTGGAAATATAAATCTAAAAATTCTGATGACCACGGTTGTTGCCCTCTTAAAGGCAAAACTGCCATAGGATCCATATGATACTTTATTTTTTTGCCTAGATTACTAGCTATCCACGTGTCAATTTCTAAATTTAAGTAGCTCGGGTGGTAAGGTTAATATTGTTATTCTATAGCTTTCATTGATTTATGACTACAATGTACCAACCCATCCAGTAATACTTGAAGTCCAATGGTCCCGGATATTGTTCCATTTAGTAACTGCGAATTTACTGAGATATGTTTGCTAATTACAGGTTGTTGCAACTATTGTAGTTGGCGCTCTTTCTGCAGATGTAGCTCTACCTTCTTGTTTTTTTCTCCTTCAGTGGCGATAATTTTCTTCAGGAACTAAACAACAGTGAATTTCAGTTTCATTCAGATTGTATATTTTGTTAGCATTAAACCCAGATCTGTTTTGTAACTCTTGCGATTAATTAGAAAGAAAATATTAATCTGTCTTGCGGAAAATCCTATAATACGAACCGAACTTGTAAGATAAGCTTCTGTAAGCTCTAGAGTATGAATTAATAAACCACCAACCCGTCTCAAAATACATGTGACCTGACTATTCCCTTCCTAACCACTTCCTTCACACTTAAGTGGATTTTTTTAATGTTGTACGTGGAAAAGTATAGGTCGACCAGAATGCCGTGACAGTGATCTATTGTTAATGTAACAATATAACAAACGTGAACGAGCGCTCTCTTGGCTTATAGATACGCCATGCATGCGCCATTAGATCCGCCCTTACATCAGGGCGGCAATCACAGCTGAGTGCTGCAACGTCATACTTTTACCCAACCTCTATGACTTAAGCGCAACTACCTCGGGATTCTGGTCGACCTATATGGTATATTGAAGCTCAGACACCAATTTCAAGCATTTGAAGACTTTCAATAAACGCAACGCTTATCAAAAGAAGTTGTTGTGTTAGTGGTATCTTTGGTGTCCAGTTATTTGTTCCTATTTCCAAGAACTTGGGCATTGTGCGTCAGGTATACGAGTTGTAGCCATTGTACATAGGAACAGTAATAATTTTGTGTGTTAATTAAGTAATTTATGAAATAAAATCTATTAATTGTTTATAACTTCATTGATTCCAGATTTTCAGAAACTATTTCTCAAGCAGTTTGAACATCATTACAGATATCTTTTCTTACTGTAAGAATGTTGTTCTTATTTGAGTGCAATAATATTTTATCATTTGACGCATTGATTGACAGTATTAATACAAACGCCTTTCATCTTGCTAATAATTAGAAAAGACAAAAGTTCGTAGAACAAATTAGCAATAAATCGTATAGAGACATCTTCTTGTGTCTCAGGTCCGGTGACCATTAACTACACCCGTTTACGGTGAGCAAATTACACTGATTGTGAGTAATGAGACACATGATATAATTCTTAGTAATAGAAGAGAGTGTTACCAATTTCTAAGAATTCCGCTCATAATACTTATATTCGAAAGTATTCCACTTTCAGAATGATAATTTAACGAATTAATTTATACGTGTTACACGTATGAATATACATACATGCATATGTTAAAATTATTTACAAACGAATTTTTGCTAGCTGTAATATATGTATTGAATATGCATGATAAAATAGATAGTGAATGGATTTCTGAGTTTTGTATTAGTTCCAATTAACTTTAAATTAAAGAAAACAATTCTAACGTCATAGATTTGTGGTAACTGACGGTAATGGTTATCTTAAAAATTGTGTGTTGGAAAAGATGGCACAAAGTATCAATCATTAATGTTTATTATTAATTTAGTTGTTTGCAAGAGAGCGAATAGATTTTATTTCAAGTTTTTTACTTAACTATTGCCTCTACTTCTGCCTTACAAAATCTGTCGACTTTAGATCGATAAATCAGGTATACTGATGAACTTTTTTAATTGATTAATTCCTTATTTTACCACTTATAAATGATGTCGAAGGTTTCTACGGTCCAGGTTTCTTTCGGGTTTAAATTGTATCATAGTAAAATGGTGAGAATGCAAGAGTGTGATTGTAGTGAATCAGAAGGTCTTTGGTTATAGCGTGGTTAACACGTCGAATTGCCATGTGAGCTTCTAACTATTCCTTACTCACCAGAAGGTTTTCACCTCTAGCGTGGTTGGTACGTCGAATTTCCGTGACCTTCTCCTTTTTTCTTCCTTAAAAGACAACGCTGGTCAAAACCCGCAAGCCCTTGTAATTGAATTTTATATATATTCATCATCAGTGTCCTTCCATATGATTACCTAGTCTTTTTAGCGAATATGGAAGCAATTATTTTGAAGTCGCCGCCATAGTTTCTTTCAAGGTTCACCCCAGATGCTTCGTCCTGTCCCGTTCGTTTGCAAGTAGGTATTACATTCCTTCTCAAATTCTCGTCACCATATTTTTTAATATATTGTGGTTTTATGTCAGTCTTAAGTCTCTTATTAAGATTTTCTTGCGCGTATTTAAGACTCTGCTATCAGTTGTTGGTGCTATATTTAAAACAGGTAATTTTTGCTTAAAATAACGTTTGCCAAAAATGATCAAAATTCAGTTAATAAGTACTGTAAACTTGTTCTTTAAAAATGACTGTAAAGGGTTAGTTTTGCTGCAATTGGTATAGTGGCAGCATCTCCGATATTGTGGTGAATGAATTCAGTGGTTTTTCCTCCAGTGTTGTCTTTTGTTTGCCAATACCTTCCTGTCTTTCACCTTTTGTTAGATAAACTGTATATCGGAGCGTAATTCTGTGTATTGGGCAACTCAGGATTGTCACTTCATGCGTTTAACGAGCTAGACCCCCAGATTTGAACCACGTACAATATAATACAATTTTTGGCGCCCAATCTGGCACAATACTGGTAACATTCTCCGCCAGTAAGATATTAATATTTAATTTTGTTGCTGCTTTAAAGTCAAACCTTCTGTTTGGTTTCCTACATATGAAGATATATAGAGCAGGTCAAAACTATGAGGTTTACATTTCTAAGGTGTTTCTAAGAAAAAGAGTTTCTCGTTTAAATGTCTAAAATTAAACATAATGTTTGTATTACACGCTATGTATAGCAACAATTATATAAATTACAGAAATTAGTTTCTTGTATATAGTTTTTCCCGGAAAACCAACACTATTTACACCACTAATAGCACCATTTTGAAAGGAAGAGGAAGACATACATATGTAGATATATTTCCCCATCCTGCTGATAATATCTCTAACGGTTTAATTTATCTAACCACTCCTTAATTACATACTTCCATCAGCAGAGCATCTATTTCAAACTAACCCTCAGGAAATAAAAAGGATGTGTACACATCGATCCACCACCACTCCCCAAAAATAACAAATATAACTGGAAACGCGACGTTACTAATGCAGCGTAGGAAACCCATAGATCACGTTAGCGTTGAAAAAAAAAACGTTCCTGAAAAATTCCCAAGGCGCTAAGGGCGTGGATGACTGAGTTCGCAGTGTTAGCTAGATAAGAATCGCGATTCATCAGTGCGCAAGCGTCAACCTACCTCAACCATCTACAAATTGATACTAGAATGTATGCGGCAGACAGTCGGCGTTTCCTTTCCGGTCGGGGTTTATTTCCTGCACACTCCGGCTCGTCCTAGTGTGGAGCGATGTGTTATGTAATAAAGGGAGCTTTTCGAGTTAACAAGAAGATAATATAATATAAAGGTTAATTACATTGTAATTAATTAACGAAGCAATTTACTTCGTCAAATGAATTAGTTAATAAATAATGCGACCTAAAACATCATTTGCTATATTTGTGTATATAAACTTTCTATCCTTCCTTGTTGGGTAATTTTCAAGTAGCAGCAAGTTACATTTTATTAGGCTTTTTAAAGAGTTAAGTTGATTGATGATTATCAATGTATAGCGTCAAAAACTTGAGCAAAATATGCAAAAGGCAAATGCAAAACTTTACAGTTGTTGGGAATTTAGTATTTTAGTCTCACTACAAAACCTAAATTATACCAAAGAAGGCTGACCATAAAAATGGTAATATGCAGATAGGCAACTCACAAAGGAAATTCGAGAGGATTTTTTCTTTTTTTTTTTGGGTTACAACAATATTTGACATTGACTATTGTTGAATATTGGTTTTGGTACCAGTATTGGAAAGTAAACCAGAAATAATTAGTACTAACATCTCAAAACGTTTAGTTGTGGTAGAGGGCGCTTTCTGCAATTTATTCAACTGCGATTTCGCAGCATAATTATCCATTGTCTTATTAAGTAAGTTCTCAACACAAATGTGGTACTATTATGGCAATTGTGTTCTTAGCTTGAATAGTGAAGATAATACTGAACAAAAAATTCCAAATTTCTCTAAGATATAGAATTGGATACATGTAGTGATGGGCAATGGTGAACACACAGTAACATTTAGGCATAATATTATAAATTATAGAAAAGCTCTTGGTTACTTTGTGTGGAAAGTTAATGTTGACATCTGACCAGTCGGTTTTATTGTCGATGGAGCTTGTTCCTTAGAATTTGCTGCAGAACGCCTACTGGCATAATATCTAATGCCGTAAAACCTCCACAACTGCTTCCGCGCCTGCAACAGGTGGCTACCACTTGACCTCAGGCATCTGCTTCGCCGTAAACAGCTAGAAAAAGGGCGCAGACCACTAGTATTCAATTCAGGCGGCAAAATCTTCCGACTTCCGAAAGTTGAGGGATTTTAGTAGAAAAACAGTGGTGGCGCATTGCGGCCATACCTGATGATGGCTTATGAAGTCAATCGAGAAAAACTCGAGATCTATTTTGTGTTTTTGCCGGTTTGGCTCACTCCGCATCTGGACTGTACCATTTAGAGGCTGTGTTCCGTGGCGCTGGTCCATTTAACCGTGAGGTTGACCTCTTAAGGGAACTTCATAATATGATTTCCCGAAGTCGGTCGGGAAGAGGTGCTAAAGTTGCATAGATCGTCGGAGGAACGGAAAGGCTCCCGGGGAGATGGGATAGCCAATACTGCCCTCAAAAAACTCCCAACAAATGCCATTGACATCTTGGTACTGATTAAATGATGCTGAGTCTTTGCGTTTTTCCGATCGTCTACAAGCATAAAGTCCTCATGCTCCATAAGCGCGGTAAAGATCCATCGTCACCAGCAAGTTTTAGGCCGATAAGTCATCTCGAACTTGTCCAAGATCGCCGAATCCATAATTCTTTCGAGACTGCGCGACTTCATCACATAATGATGAGCAGTTTGGATTCCGAGAGGGCTTATCGAAAGCTCCTAGTTTGACGGAGGAGATTCGCAATGCGCTGGAGATGAGGCACTCAACAGGTGCGGTTTTTCTGGATTTAGCATACGCATTCGATTCGGTATGGCACGAAAACTTTTTAAAATGGGCAGGTTTGGCATAAATCCCAACATGATCGCACTATGACCTATTTAGATTCTCGATAAATAACTTTTAGAACAGTGAACTATTTATTCTATTTACGAGCGATATAAATGGACTTGTTTGGCCGTGTATAAAGACCTACTCCTCAAAAACGACGCGCTCATATGTCGAAGGCTCAAATGATCGTATCAAATTGCTGGTGGTTATCTATCCTTCGTTTCTGATTTTGTTCGGAATCCCCCCAACGAACATCACCATTGGGGGAAAAAGGTTACCTTGGGAAACGCGCGTGCAATACCTTGGTTTAACACTAGATTCCAGGCTGACTTTTAAACACCATTTTACGGCAATCACAGCCAAATTCCTTCGTGCACGCGCGACTTTGCTCTCGCTCCTCTCTTGTTTGGAAGAGCTACTTGATTGGATTAAGCTCATGATTTATACGGTGTTTCTCGATTCTTATTCCTTGGTCCAGCGTCAGTATATCGCAAGTTAAAAGGCTGAACATCCTCCAGAACCGGGTTGAATCATGGTGGACGCCTTGGTTGGAGCTTCTATGGATGGCTCGTTCTGAACCATATGAATCTAGAACTTTTGGCTTCGAAGTTGACGCGTCATAAATCCAGACCTCCTCCTAGCTGGAATATCAGGATTTATCGTGCAGACTAGTATCGGCCGTCCGATTTGGTCGTCCAGTTGCAGATCCAAAAATTCCCTGGATTTTACACCCTCGGTTAGAGGCACCGATCGTAAGACAATAAAAGGCTAAACCCTTGTAGCCTTAGATAAAAAGAATGTCATATGAGTAACATTTACAAATATTTAAATTATAGAAAAGCTCTTGGTTAAGTTAAAATAATATGACATCTGAAAAATACATTTCTGCAACATATAAATTCAAATAATGTATTCAATCAACCAAATCCGACTCCAAATTCTAGCCATTGCTCCTACAGGGCTGAAGTCAAGTCTCCAGTGGAGTTGCTGGAAAGTGTAATACTGTAAACAAACAGTTAGTGTTATGAAGAAAAGATTGTATGCTCATTCGATGGCGCTAACACTATAAAGAAAGACACTGATAGCAAGGTCAATTCATTTAAATAGCATATGATATTTTTTTATCAAATTCTAAAAGAGCAATAAGTTGTGGATAGAAAAATAATAAACCACATATGACCTTTAGAATAACTTTTAGAACAGTGTTACACTTTAAATGGACCACTTATTTTTAAAGAAAACTGTTAATGACGCTGTGCAGTATGATCATGTATAATAGGAAAATGGTTATCTATCCCGTTTTGATTTTGTTCAGCTATCGTTCTCAGGACTTCGTCCGCCTAACATTTTCTTGTCGAGAAATGGCCTAAGGTTGTGGTGGACGTGTGGAGCTTCTATGGATGGATCGTTCTGAACCTGAATCTTGACGTTGGCTTCGCGTCATGTCCAGCTACTAGCTGAATATCATTTAATCGGTCTGAGTACGTTCCCTGGACTCTCACCCTCAATGGCAATTGTTAAAATGTCATAAAGATTATATACAAATCTTACACGTAAGCGCAGACGAAGTTATTTAGCGCGACATCTACATATTCAAATATGTAGTCTATCTACTAGATTTCTCAGTCGTCCCTTTGCTGAAATTATAAAACAAACATATTTGGAAATGATCTTTCAACACATGCTTAGTTTCATTTATAATTGTATTTTATTTATAACATTATGAAATAGAAGGGAAACTCCTTATTTTTAATAAAAATGTTAATTGAATTCCCTCTATCGATCAACCTTATTTGTCAGCTACAGACCTCGCCTAACATTTAGCGAGAAGGATAGGGTAGCAACCCCGAATCGCCCCGTTTTCTTGTCTCGCCGCTATGCCTATTCATATTTAATCGGTTACGTTTCAGACTATGTAATGAGTAGAAACCTCAGGGAGACCTTTTTCCAGTTGAATCATTTTATTGATAATAACAATGTTAAAGGGGAACGGAAGGAAAACACTTCTCCAATATTATACATATTGAGAAAATAGCTACACGTAATTGTGCCTGCCGTATCGTTAATAATCAAAAGTTCATAGTTTTCGTGTATAAATATGTAAGTTCAGCTTTAACATGTGCTAAAATCGCGTTTCGCAATTAATTACCACAACTAAACGTTCTTTCGTTAAAGTTTGTCTTTAAGTTGGAGAATAAGTTTCTGACAGCTGTGGCAAAACTATGAGGTAACTAACATAAAAAATAGAAACATATGACAATGTAATTTCTTAAAATACGTAACAATCCTCCTATCGTTATAAAACGTAAAACAAAGCACAGTGTAATTACACAAACACTCAGATATCGGCAAACAGCCGGTGCTAGTATAAAAAAGCAATTTAGGCGTATCAAATAATACTTATTCATTCAAAAAGGTCAAATGATCAATAAAAAATATGCTAATAAATGAAATTATTTCGAACAAAATAACAGCCGCATGCACCACATTCAATTTTTTCATAAAATATCTTGGTTGGAGAAGGTTGTGCCACAAAATGGAACGATTCCACCGTTAAAAGGAATGTATTGTTGTGGCCATATATTTCTGCAGAACTCATTCATACATTAAAAGAGAAAACCTATAGTTCCATGAATGGATATTTCAATGGATTCGATTCCACATTAAAGTGAAATGCGCCCTTGAATAAATATGATTGCTGGGGATTCCTATACAATGTAACATTCAGTGCAATCATTATTTGAATTACAATCTTTTATATACACACCACGTAATAATAATCGCTAATTGCCCTTGACTTTGACACCTTAAATTTTCCATTACCTAGGTACACAGTACGAAAAGCAAACAACACAAAGCGCTGTTTATTAATACACAAGAAAGTGTTTGTGTCGCAGTGAGTTACGTGAACTTTGCTATTTCGCTCCTTCCATTCCACCCTAGAGTAGTGGAGTATTCTTTGCTTACATTGTTCATAGCCATGACCCAGGCCAATAAAAGACGTCTTGATGTTGTGTCGACGACGCAATAAATGTAACCGGGGTTGGGTCAGTTATGTTGTGCGTATGCCCGTACTAATTTCGCAAATGGATTGAGAAAGTTCTAATTTAATATAGTTGTACATATATTTACGTAACTCGTGTTGATACGTTTATTCGTTTCTTAGTGCGTAGATCGACGAAGCTGGGGTGGCTTTAATGGAAAGGGAAAATTAAATTGTTTGGAAAAATTCCTGGAAATCAGGTCGCGTTAAAAGACACATAACATGTATACCGACAGAAATTAAATTTCGTACGGAAATTTCCTGGAAGTAGAAAAACTAGAATACACTTTATGTAACGTCAAATTTCACTTTTAAAGGAGAATGACATTAAACCATTGGTAATTTTCTCTTCTAAAAGCAACATTTTTTTTTATTAAAAAGTTAAGATTATCAATACTAATGTGGATGACAGATATACGTATGACGGACAACGAAAAGGTGGCAGTTTTTCAGTACAAAATGTTGTGATTACTGTATCTTACGTCACGGAGAAATGGACAAACTACAGTGCATTTAACACAATGAAATCCTTTTCCCAGAATCTATATCTTGGTGCTACACAATATTATATATGTAGTACATAATAAAGAAATTATTTTTATACTGAACGATGAGCCTCGTAGGTTTAATAATCCGTACTTCTTTCGGGAAGACATTTGGGTTAAATTGAGCACTCTATTACTACAGAAATATACGTTAAAACAGTCCATTTGTTAGCAAGAAATGGTTTAAGTAATACCTTTTACAGGGCTAGAAAGAGCATATGGCATCAGTCAGGTGGTTATCAGGCAGAAGATAAATTCAATCTCTAGGCAAAAACGTTGTGAATGCGGGTGAGGCACCACCGGACAGGAGACTATTAAGGCTCCCCTGGGCACCATCCAGCAGCAGGATTACGATTCTACTTGCAAGTATCTATAGCAGGAAAATTCTGAGGTAGTAATACCCGTGCACTCCTACATGAAACGTACCTGAATGGGTGATCTTCTATCTGATTCTACTTGTTGAGGATGTCTGAAGGAGGAAGAAGCACTTTTAAATCAACCATGCAATTGAGATACATTTAATGACATTAGGAACCAAGGTCTAAACCTTGAGAAGTTGGGTCTTGCAGAGGTAAGGACGAAACTCTTCGAGGGAGCACAATAGACGCCTTAGTTAGCCTTAGTGTGGGTATTACCTGGTTTTATAGGTTGCAAGTTATCGTTGGAAAACTGTAGTAACATTCTGGCAGAACTGCAAAAGTATAACAGCTTTGTAATATAATGTTCGAAGTACAAAAAATATCTTTTGAGAATGCTATAAAAGTCATTTTCATACTGACATACTGGCAACTACTCATTTTAGAGACTTGTAAAAATTATTATTACTACATTCATGAAAGAATTCTTGGGTATTCCATACTACTATTAAAGTTCTAAAAACATAGTAATTTTTATTCTTTGGGAGTTTTCATAAGGATTTGATAATCCAGCCTTTGAAAAGTAACAGTTTTTATTTGATCATTTTCATTGATATTGTATCATTTATACGTCCCCTTCTTCGATATGCCTTCCATTTCTTTTGGGTAGATTGGGGCACGGATAAAGAACTCTTAACGCAGAGAGAAGCAGTCTCTGTAATTTGATTTGAACAACCCTAACTAATCCCTGCAATTTGTGTACTTTGATAGATATCAGTAGTTGTCAGATAAAGGTCACCATTATCAAAAATTCATATATGCGATAGAAGTTGGTCAAAGTTTGCTTTCAGCTATCTCTTTCACTGCACCGCCAGCATGTTTTACAATAGTGGTACGCTCTTTTTTTGTTTTTTTAATCAGAATTTTATTATAATCCGTACTTATTTGATTTGAAGGAGTGTTATTGTAGTGCACTACGATGCTTTCAATCGTTTAAAAAAGTGAGATTCTTGCACTAAAAAATAAAAATTTTCGGCAAAAGCTGTTATCCTGCGAATAGGGTATAGTTTTAAAGAAATACAAGGCCAAAAAAGCTTGCATAGATCTTATGTCTTATGTTTCTGCAATAGATTTGTAACTTTAAAAGAATTGGCCGATGAGGTAGAAATAGAATCTGGAACAAAAATGAGATCAACAAACGCTCCCATCTTTGGGATTGTGAGCAGGTACTCCGTGCATCAAACTGGCTCTTAGCTGGGCTAAATTTGACAAGAAAGCATCAAAACTAGTCTCAAAATGAAAAGAAAAGAGTCATATTTACGAATAAATTAAAAATTAATCTAAGTCAGTCCGATGGTGTTTCATACGTTCACCGAAGAATCGAGATTTCCATCAATGCACGATTAGCACCCGAAACAAATTGCCAGCAAGTTGTATGATTAGCTGTTCACCTCATTTTTCAGGATGATTCAGCACCATATCATAGATCAAAGATTGTAAGAAACATTTTTTTTAATACTGTCGCAGAGAAATATGCAATATTTTCTTTTTTCTGTTTTGAATAGGTAAAGTAATACTTAGAGAAAACGGGCATTACTTCTTTGAAGTCGTTTGGCAACAGTCCAGACTTGAACTCGATAGGGATAAACTAAACTGAAAGCCATCTTAAGTGTTTGTAAAAATGAAATAACTCCTAGTTACTGTCAAACACTCATTAGCTCAATTCTGGTAAGAATTGGAGCTGTTTTAAAGCTGGGGGTGGCCACGCTGAATATTACACTAAAAATCAAAAATATGCTTTAGATTATGTTTCTGGGAGTTTCGTTGTGGATTTATTATTTTTTACTATCAAGAAAGTTCGCCTATACTCGTATGTACAAACCATTGGTCTAGTAGTAGTAGTAGTTTTTTAAATTATTCATCAATTTATAGGCAAACGTGAAAATGATTTTGGCCTACAGTTTGTGATTGTAAACAAATTATTTGGTTGATGTAAAAGCTTCTGATCCACTCTTAAAAAATGTTCTGGTAACCTTTACCTGACCACAGCTGTAGTTTATGCAATTGTAATAGTCAAATTCATATAAAATAGCAACTCTTGTAGTTTTCAGTTATTATAAACAGTTTAGCAATTACAACTGTAAAATCTAGAAAGTTTTAATTCGCGTAAGACAGCTGTCAGAACGTTTTGTTTTTGCAATTGTGATGATCAAGGTTGCGAATAATACTACTACTGCTATCACAAGTAATTATAACGTACAAGTTTGTTGCAAGTTGACAGCATAAGGACTTAGAAGTTAATAAACAACTGCCAAAATCATTTTAACAATTGCAAATAATTTTTATAAACAAATTATTGAAAGATTTTTGAAAACAAATGTATATTTTATTTATTATATTGCTCTCTTCTCTTCTGCGGAAATTTGGTGGAGGTGCCAGTGTGACAAGACATTAAAGTTCATTTGTTACATAACATAGTTGAGGTAATCACATAATGTAGTTTATTCACGAAAAGAATGTAGAAAATATATTATATTCTAGATCAAGAGCTTGTTTAGGTCGTATGTATGAAAATTAATTTAAAATAATTTTAAATAGAATAGACTTGTATTCTAGATAATTACAGGAGAATTGTAATGTTGACAAGCCTATAGTTTTCTATAAAGTCACTAGAAGCTTATAATATTGTCCTTGCGCTGGTTTACATTTCTCATTATACATACATGCGTTATCATAACCTATCTATCTCTTACATCACACCTATTAACCCAGAAGATATTGTTACTGATGATTTTTTGCTTATTTTCTCGTCTGCGTCAACGAGGTGACTTAATTAACACAAATCTGAATGTAAATAAGAAATATTACATATACTACTACATATATGTATATAAACACGTATGTACATCCACATGGGTAATATATTACATTTACATGACCTAGATTTTCGAAAATATACCCAACATTATGAACGATTCAACTGTCATTTCTAGTAAGCATATGTATTATATGGAGGTGCTTATTTAGTTTTTTCGTGCATTCTAAATTAAAATAAATATGTGAGTAACTAAATGATACGTACTCTAGTACTAACAAACCGACAAATGTACGATCTCCAGTTAAAGGTGTGATGGTGGTGCGTCATAACGTTGTGGTACACCTTGACATGATTGGAGAAATTTGTTACCTAGCTGTGAATTAAATAATCGACGCACAACAGCTCGTGCTATTTATTTATATGTAAACGAATGAGTATTTATTAAACGTATTACATAAATTATATATAACATATTTGCTTATATGGGCTTAAGTAAAATAAAAGGAAAAAATCTGTTAGCTATGTTTGCAAAACGTTCATTTTATTGAAATGCCTATAGGTTACCTTGGAAATGTATATAATAAATGAGTTTATCCGTTTCACTGTAGGAAAAAGAACATAGAAATCGTAAGCAGGTTATATATAATAATTCCTTGTGGCAAGACTAGGAAGAATTGCTATGACATCGCTTTTGTGGACATAAATTTTGTTTTAAAATTTTTGAGAATTTGTACAAAATCAAAAGTAATCAAATCAATACTATCAAGAGACACAAATATATGATAGGAATTTGTTACTTAATACGCGACTGAAACGCCAAGGAATTGAGGCAATTTCCTGTCTACAATCATTCTCACAGAAATTTATCTAGTCGACCATAGACTGGCAACTTGGAAAGCTGGGAGAGGTAAACAAATGATGCAAAGAAGTACATCATCAAATAATTGTAGAAGTGATAAAATAGCGCTACAAAAATCTTGTGATCTAGCAGAGGGTGTTTGAACTAAATATGGGATTTGGGGAGTTCCGTCAATATTAAAAGATTGACGATTTAGAAGTGCAATTTAAGATTTTAAGAATTTTAGATATTACAAAAGCATTGATAGCATTGGAAGCATTTTTAGCTGGCACAACAACCGTATCTGGTCTGCAGCCAGTTCACATACTATTGAAGTCAGAGTCTTCCAAAACAAATTTATCGACATCGATTCTCACGTGTTAGTAGACAACTGCTTTTCTTAGATTGGTTATGATAGAAGTTTGAAAGCAAAACAATACTTAGAGTACTGAACCTACTAAGGATTAAAGTAGAACATAATGTGTTGTAATATAAGGAGGATTCCCAAACAATTGCCCTCCGTCACTTATTCCGAAAACTAAGGGAAGGTAGAATAGACAATTAGATCCTTAAGATGAGCCAGCGGAGTTCCTCGATCTGATTCTTTTAGACTTCCATCACTACATCGTATATATCCATGGCAACTATGCATACAATAGTTTAAATAGTTATTAATATTAAATTTTCCGAATAAAAAAAAACTTTTATTGGTACCTACGTATTACTAATTATTTCTACAGATTTTGTGTCGAATAGACATTTATTGCTTTATGATCATTTGATAGCAATGCCGTAATTTTATTCGTTTCGCTCGAATAAATCATACATGACTAGACTGTCATAAAAAAAGTTATTTTCCGTACGAATCATTCAGCTGTCGTTCACGCTAAACGACTTCAATCCAGACACAACAACGTCGACAAAAAACCAGAAGAGCCCTAACGTGAAAAGACCAACCTTCTATTTTTTTTTTTCATGTGATATTGGTACCACACTTTTAGGCGAAATAATCTCGCATCAATATAACCCTTGGAGGAACAATTATTATCTCTTTTATGTACTTCAATGTGCCGGTATGTATATTCGAAAACAGCCATGACCCTGGCCACTAAATAACGCCTTGCGTCTCGTCGACTGACGTCACGTTTCAATAGTGCCGATTATCCGTTACCGAGGTGACAGACGCGTCGCGACGCAATACTCTCTCCTTTGGACGCCCTTAAAGCCCACGCATTCAATTTCGACGAGTATTCTAATGTAATACGCTATTATTTGCACATACGCGTCTGTAATGGTACAATATATAGGGTAGAATTGTCTGGAAAAATAGACGTTGCTTTATGTCTACTGGATTAAGGATTGACATCTCGGGATTTAGATAGGTTAGGTCAAAGGAATAATAGATACGTAATTAACTTAATTGACAAATTCGTAGCACATTTGATTGAAATATGCAAGTACAAAAGTACTTTTGTTGTTAATTTTCCATAAACTTTGTTCGCTATCTTTAAGCACACCATGGTTGTTTCTATCGAAACAAAAACATTGACAGAATTGTCTTTATTTTTTTGTTTGTTTTTTTGTTGCGACGATAAAGTGAGATAGACATAAATAAATGGCTGAAAAATCTGTGTATACATAGAATTATTTCATCTAATACAAAATATTTAACTCCTGAAGAAATATTCTCTTACGAAAATGGTTAATTATTGATCATTGGTTTCTACTTCTACTCGCAGATCTGCAGATGTGGTATTATCATCTTTTCCTTTTCCACTAGAGGCTGATGTGGTGTATACGCTTTTCCGTGATATAATATTCTTGTTGTAGGACCCACTTATGCTTAATGGAATGGTTTGCTCAATCACGACTATTCCAAAAATATAAAAAGCAAAAGTATTTGGACAACCAGATTCTTCAAATTAATAATACTTGTGATTTGCAAAACTACATGATGCTAATGGCGATGGTTAAGGTTTTTGAGCTGACGTTGTCTCTGCATGATCATGTTTTCTATGATTACATAGTGTCATAAGCTTCCACCTACCACACAAAAATATGTAAACTTAACAGATTAGAACAGACACTCTGTGTAAGTTCATTACTTTCACACATTCACACATATACGCCCACCTCAATAAATGAAGTTGTTAATTTATTTTCAGTCCAGTGTAAGCGAAGTCTTACATTTATTTGCTAGGACCTTTCAATTGTTTTCAATAATTAATAATTACCGATAAACAATTGCAGTTTACTGTAATTTATTAAGCTGTATACAATATTTACAGGAAATTTAATAGACTTGCGGTTCGAAATTAATTCCTACACGTTTGAAAAGTAATTAAATTTAACTTTGGTAAAATAAGTAATGTATATTAGCACCAAAAATTTAATTTCAATCATAACATGAAAATTAAATGACCTTTTACTAGCTCCTCCGCCAAATTTGAGTCACAAATAAATATATTAAATTCCTTTCTAGTTGTAATTCTAACCGCAGATTATAGAATCAATTTGCATGAATATGATTTTATTATATGTCAGAATTTTTAACAGTAAATTGGCACCTTCTTGAGACATAAAAAATGTAATGCACAGTACTGTGCAATAAAATCTGAGACAATTCGTACTGCCAATGTCTAGTTGTCTTGTGTGAAAAAAATCTGGGACATCAACCTTGCTTCGGCGTTGTCATGTGTTTAGAACATGATAATGGTTTCTATAATTTTAAAAAATATGCCTTATTCTGTGTAATACTCTTTTCGGATCTCTTACTACAACTTTATGACACAACAACAAAACATCAAGGACAAGGGCAATAATAGTGGACAATATTAGGGCTACTGGATTTGTATAATACTACTCATAATTAAATAAATAATTAATTTTTTGTGTAAAAGGTTTTGTTAATATAAATGTACTCCAAGCTGTTGTAGTAGTCTTGTTCCAGTTTGCAACAAACTAGCATTACATAGAATTGAAGAAATTGCAAAACCTGATCACTACATTTTGCTCCAACTGATTACTCTATGGCTTTTAGCAAGCTTTTACAACTCATTCAAAATGCTAACACAACCTGTGCTATCTGTGAGATCTGATTTTGTTAGAGGTGGCCCAACAAGATACTGTTTCCAGCTCTACAGTCACTTAATGCAGTATCTTATTATATGTGTCAGAAAAGGTAGAATATCTCATGTAAATAATTGAGTGTGTCCTATATTTATAGCATTATTATCAATGTACCTAACTTTGAGTTATTTATAATCACTGTCAACAGCGTATTATGCTAACAATATTATAATCATTAACAACAATTCTGACCGTGAGAAATCTCGTACATAATACTGGCGTCAAGTAGTAGTACTCTATAATTATTAACAAACGATTTAACAGTAAATGTTAAATAATTAAATTACTAAAATTTGCTTTCAATACTTATACAATGAAAGTGATTTAGTAAAATATACTAAGTGGATCATTTATGGGGAATTACTCTGTTTCAGAATTGTATGATTTAAGAGTGCCTGCGTTTAATTATAAGTCAGTACATTTTAATTTGGTAATGGTTGATAAGAGCATCTTATAGAGTGCATTCCACAATTGTTGAGCTTATCTTCCGTTAGCCTATACTAATCGTAGGATGGGATCATAGGATGGAAAGAAGTGCCTGCTTCATGAAATCTTTTTAAGTTGTTATCCTAGATAGCGAGGGATGAATTACCGGAAACAAACGGATCTAAATTTAGAAACAAATGTGTTTATATTGCATGGTTGGAAAAAATAGACTTTGAGTGAAAACCAGCCTGGGGTCAATCAAGAAATAAACATAATATTACGGTGAGTACTGGCCGGGAATCAGTGTATTCAACTCGGTTGAATAAATCGGATTCTACTTACTCATAGTAGGAGGTATCTAACGCAGATTGCGAAATAATTGGTTTTACAATCTTGTAAAGGCTTGGGTACTAAACACTCGTCGACATTGTATTTGTTAAATCAATCTGAGCAAATTTTATGGCTGAAATAAAACTTGACCTTTAAAGTAGGTAATCTTAATATCGCGGAAAAACCTGTAATGTGACCAACAAACTTCTCTCCTCAAGTTTAAAAAATATCCACCTATCGTCGACTAAAATTACAATCAATGGATCTTTCAAGTAATTATCTGACATTTTCACATCCCATTAGCTAATCATCAATCAATGATTAATTGAAAAATTTAAAAGGATTAGTATGAGAATTCTTAAAAGCAATAATTAGGAAATTGTTGGAAAGTCGTCTAGTTTACTTCGCTTTGCTGAGGCGTTACAATGCGGAACTTTAATATTGCAAAGAGTGGTCTTGAACCATTTCAATAACACGCCATTTTTCCCGAACAATCTCGCAAGAATTGCGACCGCTGAATTATTACAACACGCTTGTACATGCCCACTAGTTCATTAAAATCGGTTATGCTTCGGTAGTTTTCAACTATACATTTCATTCCGAAACTAAAACAGATCAAATATTTATACGCTATGTCCGAGTATATGTGCATACGTTTCCAGGTACATACATACATGCATACATATACGCCACTGGGTCGTTACAATTAACCTTAACCCACTAAAGATCAGCTCTATATAATACATCATTTGAATGATTTTAACGAGCTTGGCAGCTCACTGCCTACACACGCATCAAACTTTAAATTTCCTATACCTACATCTCCTCTTCAACGCTAGGTAGTAGTATAGTGTTACGTTTTCGATTAAAGTGGCCTATTTTCCTGTTTCGAGCGCTTTTTCGTCATGCCTACGAAACGGAATATAAGTCAGGGTCGGAGTAGTTTTATTAATATAATGATTTGTTCAGAGACCATTTCGTGTAATTGTAGTCGTCGTTAAATCTTTTCCTGTAGATTTTGAAGATTATATTATATAAGTATTGTGGGAGTAATATAAACCACAGTGTTGCATTTAAATGCAGAAGTAGTAAACATGTATGTTTTACGAGGACCATTTTATAAAGCTGAAGATATACACACAATGATCTAAGTATTGTTCAAGTCAATGTAGCCCATTATTTAAGAAAACTTTATGAAGAGAATGTTAATTGTATAAGTTCTCGAGATAATTTATTTGTCATATTATTCAAGAGTGTGACTATATTTTGATAAACATTATGTACATAAAACATTTCGTAATGAAATACATAACTATAATATAATTGTGCTTACAAATTTCTTCATCCCACATTCATAAATATCAAAAAACACAGGAAATAGTCCTGTTGCAGTTAATATGTCTCGCGAAAGATATCCGAAGGCACTGAGGGATGTAGAATGCAGTAATTTTTTCTTAAATGTTTAATGAAAGCAGAGCACTCAATATGGATTATGATGAATATGTTTACAAGAAACTGGCTCTGACCATATTACTCAGCACCCTGTAAAAGATGGCTAGAAACATACACAAATGTCATTTTAATGGAGTTGATAATCAACACAACAAAAACAAATGGTCTTACATCTCAAACAACCAAATAGTATGTTCCATTGAATTATGGGCAATCATAAATGGGTAATAGGCCGCAAAATGACGTCTACTCAGCTCATTATGTACGATGAGTGCTTAAAAATTTGGACCATGCCTTATCATCATCTACATTGTTTCATTTTACTCTATAGTAATCTAAAGCTTGAACGAATTAACAAACAAATTTACTTTGGCCTTTGAAATTATCTAGGTAATATTGATGAAGCGATAGGACATCTTTGCCTGGTATACGGGTTATAAACAATGGGTCATTGGAACCTAACTATTTTGCATCTGTAGTCCGCACCACAGCCATTTTTGCAATTCCAAAAAATCGTTTTCAATAAACTTTCTGATGTCGATAGCAATAATATTGCTGTCTGCTCTAAAATCTTAACCACGTTTAGGTTTCAAAATAGACATAATAGATATCCTGTTGACCACTCAGATAGTGTATTCGATGATGCTGATGATTTTTTTTTTTTTTTTTTTTAATATGTGGTGGGTGCTTAGTTGCAGTGACTCCGTAAACTGTATCGCTTGTCTGGCTATCACTGCAACTCTCGCGGTGTAGTTTTTCTGTGTGTATGTTGTGTTCAATGGCTTTGTGACAGCATCATATCGCCTTTTATGATGCCGCGCTGTTAATCACTTTGCTCCCAACAGCGAATGGCAAGTCGATCCGGGATTAAACTCTCTGAAAAAATGTCACCGTCCCTCCAGAGAATTGAACCCCGGCACCTATCGTCCTCTCACAACAATAGTCAGCCGCCTAACCACTGCGGCCATCGACCCCGACCCCGATTCGTTATCTTCTTGTCGTAACTTTAGCAAAAACATTTTTTTACAAATGTTGTTCTATATATTTATTTTTTCTAGGAATAATTGCCATTTTCAAAGTTTGAATATTTACTGTTTTGCCTCTTGACAGCGAAAAACAAGAATCAGCCATTATCTTTTACTTGCCGTGGCATATTTCTCTAACTGTTGATCACACCAAAAAATATAAGATCAGATTTGTAGGGAATCTTATAATTTACAGTTTTATAAGAATCTTTAAAGACATGTAATGCACAGGAATCGAAACTTTTCTTAAAAATCGATAATTGTGAGCTTTAAACTTGAATATTTTCTTTGGCGAACCTGCGATTGTATGAGATGTTTTTAGCCAATTGTTAGTCAAACGTAACTATAATTTATACAAAAATTCACCTTTTTAACTTTCATTCCAAGATTTACTTTTTATTTCGTTTTATATGACCGAACTAAAAAAGAAAAACTTTTTTTAAAGATAAATGTGGCGATATTAGTGAAAGAACTAGACATGCAACCGAATCAAGAAGACGTACAAAAACACATATGAATGCCCATTCAACAGTAAAGGAAACCAACGTGGAAAATGCTGTCTTTCGTTGGAAAGATATTAATAGGGGGAGAATTGGCATTAGCGAGGGTTCTGCCTATCGATCTCTTGGCTAAAGACGCGAGATTGTCGGCTACGGCGTGAGTGGCCTCGAATTCCGAAAAACGGGTACTAGAGAAATAGTTCAGATGAACAATGTTATTGAACAATGACGTATGTAAATGTACCAACCAAAGTGTGCTATTTTCTAACCTAGTTTTTTAAAGGTGAGGATAAAACTGAAATCATCTTATCAATAGGTATTTATATTTAGAACAGGACAAATAATATATACAACTTTATTAAGTAAGTCATATTAATTCTGAAATCAAAATTTGATAATTAATGTCTTGAAGTTCTTCTGACCTAAATCGGTATCACAATTGATGAATGAAAAAGGATTTGGAAGCACTGTAGTGGGCAGGTATATGAATATTACGGGAAAGTAACGATGCATGTATGTAGATTTAGTGACATAATTTTGAGGGACCTCTGTATTTACCTTTTATGTAGAATGTATTATATTATCGCCAGATGAACTTTTATTTGATGTAAAATTTATTATTACAAGAAATTATTACATTTAACTACATATGTATTTAACTGGAAAAGTCAAGCCAGGAAGCAATAACAACACAGGAACAAAGAAGCAAAGTAATTATAAGGATTATAAGTTAAACAGAAAAGTGCAAAAAAAAGGGTTAAACATTACACATTCCCGTTTTACTGAAAATTACCTACTTTGTTTGCAAATGAAATAAATATTACACAATTATTTCTTCTCTTAGAGCTCTTAGTTGTACTTAATTATGCCATTTGGATTTTAGATGACTGACACGGTAACAATCTTTATATACAAATACATACAACGTAAATATGCAAAATTAATCCAGAAATAACTTATTTAGTACGAGTTAAATTCACAGTTTAAAGTACTGTGCGTGTTTTATTCCGGGACTATAAATAGGTTAGTCTCCTGGTCGGTCTACTTGTTAAAAGGGTTGCCAATAGCAGGCGTTTCCATTCACTACAAAGTTGCCTTGGCATATATTGTGTAAAACGTTACCTGTACTACTTTCATACAAGTTCATGATATGTTAAATCGTTGAAAAATATTAAAAATGTTTTCTAGGAATATGTTTATTATTTGATGAATTAATAGTATAATAAAAAAAACAGTTTTGCTTATTTTATAGTTCTAATTAATATATAATTCTCCGTACCCCTTATTCGAAGATTTATTACCTCTGAAATTTTTTATCCTAATCTTTTATAGGAGGTATAAGCTACAATTATTGAGAATTGCGAAATCTAGTTACCCGTGCAAAACAAATTATTTTTTATTAAATAGTGCATTATTTTATCTGTCAATTGTTGCTTATTTTATGCATTTCGGTTGAATAGTGTCTGAGAAATAGAATAAGCTTCTGTTATCGAGAAAATGGAATTATCACGAGAGAACTTTGGGATAACGGTTTACTATGATTTCAAGAAAGGCTTGAACGCATAGGCGAGCGAGGAAAGACAGTTACCGCTAAGTGGTATGTTGAAAATTGTTTCCCTACTGTGTTCAGTAAAGTGCCAAGGAATCATGTTACATCATGATAACGCATCATCCCATACAGCAGGCACAATTCTTCAGTAGCTGAAAACAAAATCAAAATTATAGAACATGTGTGACTTCTAACTATTTTTTTGAGCTCAAAAAACAGGGGGGAGAGAGGGAAAAGGTTGCAATCAGAAGAAAAGATTGACATCGCCGTTAAGTGGCTTTTTTTATAGTATCCCTAAAGACAGCTGGTTGAACACTTTTAAAGTATGGAAGGAGAGAATGGTTAAGTGCATTATTGTAAATGGCAATTACTTTAAACATATTTAAAATAAAAAATCTAAACACTTGTATCAATCCTTCTATTCTCAATAATTGTAGCTTGTCCTTCGTAAGTCTTTAATTTTTTGGATTTATTTGCGGACTTTGTGCTCAATTTTACTTAATTGAAGATATGAGTCGATTGTCGTCGATGTAAAAAACTATGTAGAAAAAAAGTATACTAACTGCATCAACCGAGTAGATCATTAATTTTTTTCCTAAGTTTGTTATCATTATAAAATGTTCGATTAGAAACTTTTTAATTATTTTATATATTTGCATTTGATGGAAACTCATTCTCTGAATGGCACTTATGTCTGCTCTTTTAGAAAATCAATTGGTATTAAAGATTTAATGCACCTTGAAAAAATTACGATGCTTTATATTTTGAAACGCAAAATTCCATATTTGGTTACTTATTTTTTAGCCATTCAAAAATTAAATAAAACAAAATCATTTTATGGTAACAAAAACAAGATGTTTATAGAAAATGTATCTCAAACTATATTTTTTCGGAAATGTCTACTTGCATTGGAGAAATGGTCTTGCACTTTCTCACTCTTCTTTTAGAGTGGGGTTGAGCAGTTCAGCTCTCTTGAGATGATAGGACTTCTACATTTTTGCATACAATATAGTTGTACGTTGTAAATTTTCTGCCAATTAAGGAGCTAACTCTGACAAGTACAAAATCTCCAAAATGTCAGATCTTTGCGAGCAAAAATTTCACTGTTTTTCTTCAGGTACTATGTAGTCAACATTCTCTCCACTGCTATCACTTTCCACCCAAGTATTCTTATTTCTCCAAAGAAGGGAGTGATTTCAAACTCAAAGGCTTTCGTCTTCTTCATAATAATCCACTCATTTATCAGATGTAACAGTACTTGGTGTGTCAATTGTTAGTGGTCATTTATTCTGAAACACACTGGCTAAAAGTTGGTTTGGATTAATCAACTCTGGCCAGTAACAAAGAAGTGGGTGGCTAGCTAGAACATTTTTGGCTTGGATTTATGGCCACCTTCAGTTTTCAAATATCATCGTTTTAATTATGGTCAAGAACGAAAAATATAGTACAAAAAATATCTATCTATTTTAATTCTTAACTTGGTGCGAAAAAATAAACCACTTACCATCAGATTCAAAGAGATGATTTAAGATGACGTTCATAATAAAATCCACGTGTAACAGATTAGCATTTTAACTGGTACAACAAAATTAATGGTTAAGTTGCATCTGCTTGTGTGACTGTTTCCATTTACTCTTGAATGAAATTACATTTTAGCAATTGCAGATGTGTTGGTGAATAGACATACGACATGTTTATTATCTCCGCGTGTCTTTATTACAATGGAGTGGCCACGAGCGGAGTAATGACCATAAATGGGGCTTCTGTCCTATATTCTGAAAATTTTGGCACTAATGTAACTTTTGCAGTTATATATAAGGCTCCAAATACGCTTATTAAAATAATCCTAAAGTGTTTACACAAACTGAGTGTTTTCCCACCTTTTCGTTTATTATTATTATTATTATGTCACATTCTGTGAGTTAGCTACTGCTTTTCTAGTAGCATCATCATACTGGTGTATGAGAAAAATTGTCTATTGGAGCTACAGATAATCAATGAAAATGTTATTTTGCATCAAGGTAATCACCTTAAATATAGGCATAATTTTTCACTATTTATATATCAAGAAAAGAGGAATACTACTTGTTCTAGAATGACTACTTTAAATAGGCATGTTTGAGCTTTCCTAGATAAAAAGAAAAAAAATGAATGGATTACTTCTTGAGGAACTATGAAACTATGTGTTACATTCCATATTTTGCAATATTAATAATTACTTTTTAACGTTCAAAACATCAATATATTTGATAAATGTAACAGATATAATTTTTGTCATGCCGTCACTTCCATCTATCTTAATTATTCTGCAAAGGTCTGTACGAAACTAGATTAAAGCCTATCGAAACGTTACATCTAATATACCTCTTGGAATCGCTTTTACGCGATAATTGACGCTTTCCCGTCCATTTGTTATTTAACTCAGTAGCTCTAAAATTTCAATTAAAACGATTACACTTACATAACATTCGACTTTATTACTTGTATAAAGAAGAGGAGCCATGCAAAGAAGACAACCTCGTACGATGAGCGCTCGGCATTCGGGAAAGACTATACGAAAAGAGGAAGTCAATAATTACAACGCTGGAATTATTTTCCGGTATGTTGAATCCGCACAACAGCGAAGAACGTTCCCTCTTCCTCGAAGACGGGGAGGCCGTCCCATACCAGTAAACGAGATGGAACGAGATAGAGGAACGTCTTCTCGCTCGTTCTTATCAGACTATCCTTTCGGTTTTCGTAATAATTGTACGAGTACACAACCCCTTTGTTCGTCGATTTTCCCATGTAAGAAGAATCGTCTCAGACTCCCACAATTAGTATTTCTCGTCTTCGTGTGTGCATGTGTGCGTGCATTGCGGATGTAGTAGTTAAATTTGTCGTTTCACTTCGAAGAAGTACTTTTACGTAAAGGAATTGTATTACTCGCCAAAGGATGTTATTCAAATAAAATGTTAAAGATATTTTTATATGTATATGTTCGGTATCAGTTCAGAAACTTTGACTATTGATTGAATTTTTTTTTAATGGATAACATTCTCGAATTATGTAAACAACACATAAGCTATTTAAAAATTGACGCTAAAAAATCATTTTTCATAAAAGAGAACGATTATATAATTGTTAACATAGTACGCGAAGTTGCTAATGAAATTCTGGTTAATCCAGGTACATACATGCAACGAAATAAAGCAGAAAAAAGAGATATTGACCAAAAAAGGAGAAGCCATTGACCTGAATCTTATTAAGAAGATTACTAATTCAAATGTGGCAGTTGCTTAATAAAATTATTCGTTTTGTTACGTTTTATCATACCCTAGCTTTCAGTCAGCTTCTATCTAATATATATTAGTCATATGAGAGATCTAATGCGGATTCATACATCTGACAGAACCAAGGCGTGACTACAAGTCAATAACGTATTAGTAAACCTTTCTAAACAAAGAAAATGGTAGGACTTCACCTGTACAGCCAATAATGTATTCTCTACGATATTCCGATTTTATTGACCACATTAAAACGTGCGGTTTTCTACCTACTACCTACCTAAGGTATTTCCTTTCATAACCTTAAATCCGCACATACTTATTTGTCCATGTCGATATTTCGCGGTTATTCTCGGCTCACCTCAATAACATCATCATTCACTTACATAAGTAACACACGTTGTACATATATAGTACACAAGCCTACTAGATATGTGTATCTACATATGATACATTATATTACGTCCATTCGAATGCATAATCAATTCGTTTACCATGTATAACGTGTGCCTATACATAATATAAAACATATGAATTTCATATACATATAAGTTCGGGCTGCACATCGTATAATATCATGACGACGTCGCACGTCTATATACTTCCTCTTGGCTGCCTCTGTCTGATAAAGGTTTAAAAACGGCCAAACGCCGCCTGTAGACGAAAACTTCCGCCTTGTCTGCGGTCTATTATATCCGGTTATGACGCATAATAAATACATTTTACACAGAGTATAAATGTAAAAAGATGAGATTAGGTCGCTTTGATGGTCTTCAGTAATCAAAGGGATGTTACATATACTATTATACTCCATGTTTGGATTGAATCAAATGACGAAGAAGAATTAAAAAAACCTGTGGTCCTGATTTTCTAGAAGATGAACAGATATAAAAATTTCGGCAGGGTTAATATTAAATATTACTTACCCCGCGGACAGCGTTTCAAACCCAATTCATCGTGCAACATTTTGTCGACACTTCCAACTGGAAAGCCACATTTTTCTGCTATAAACCTAGCAGTAATTTTGCATTTAGTAACATATCATAAACAAAATCAATATTGTCTTTGGTAACAACAGTTTTTGGAGGACCAGCACCTGATTCGTGGTTCAGAGGTCTGTATGAAAATAAATTCTTCCAACCCCATTTCGTCAACGGAAACTTGTAGATTTTCCTGTAGGGGCGTTACGTAGGCGACCCCAGTCAACCTTCCTTCAATTGCGACTAAATTTCCTACCAGATTTGGAGAAACTAACCCATAACATTAAGGTACCTCCACCATGTTTTACTGTCCGCTGCAAGAACCGTTCTTGTAATCCGTAAGACAGTTCACTAACAAACCAAACAACTTCTGGACAAAATTGTTTGTGGGTGATGAAATCAAGTTTGAGATTTTAAACCCGAAAAAATGTAAAAAAAGTCTGGCGCAATTGAAGGAAGGTTGACTGGGGTAGCCTACGTAACGCTCCTACAGGAAAATCTACAAGCTTCCGTTGATAAAATGGAGTTGGAAGAATTTATTTTCATGCAGGATAACAAGCCTAAGCATAAAAGCGGGGTTGCTATGCAATATTTTGCCGATGCAAATGTTCAACTGTTAGGCTGACCGCCCTAGTCACCCGACCTAAACCCTATTGCACATCTTTGAGCGATTCTTGATGACAAAATTCCACAGACTTCTAGAAAAAACCGTGAAACGTTCTTAAATGAACTCAGAAACCAAGGGGGCTGTTGCCACGGGTTCTCTTAGGAAACTTACTGAACAGCATTCCACAACGGCTCCGTGCTGTGATTGAAAACAATGAAGGAAACGCAAAGTATTAAATAATACTTCATTTATGTTAATAGAAGTTAAACTATAATATTTATTTTTGTACTTATTTATTATCGTTAACTTATGAATGTTTATGTTAGTGATTACAAATAAATCTCTTGGCTTACGTTGACAGTAGCTTATATATTTTTATGCTTGCAGTGTATTTTACTTATGTCTTATGTATGTCAACGGCTGTAACAATACACCCCAAAAATTAACCAGCGTAAACTTAGATTTGTCCAGTACTGGATATGGAAAGGGTTTAATAAGAATCGTTTTGCCTACTGAGGTCTTTAAATTTATACCTCCTCTTTTTGGTTTTCTCAAATTATCTAAAGATGTGATCTATTCATATACGGCAACACAACCTATTTCTTATTGACTACCACACCACCATGGTTTGGTTTGAGCTCGCTGAACAGTTGCGAACAGTTAATTCTGTAACAGGGCATTGTAGACCACATAGCGTCAATCGAATTACACTTCAACAGCAAAAGTTTCATAATTAATGCACATACTTAATGTGATCGAAAAAATTAGTTAATAAGTCGTTGCAACTTGCAAAACAGGCTCAACCGTTTCTTATTAGTGACATTTCCGTCACCCTTAGTTTACTTTTGAATTCGTTTACGTATCCATAGAAGTTGGCTAGGTTGTACTGTTCGTCCTATAACTTCAGTTCACTCCATTACTGAATGATTTTTTGCTTTAGCTTATTGCTTCAAGAATAGAAGCTTCATACAATGTACCTACAAATTTGCATACAAATAATACAATAAATTATATTATTCTGGTTACAAAGAAAGTAGTCTAATTCCTATGCATTTTTGTTTGGTTTTTATTTCATGCAAGGATTATAGTTATCGATTATTATTGCCAATATAAGATACAAAGTGGCACTAAACGTAGCCATGACACACAAGCCAATAGAACGAATAAATAAAAAAAAACACGCGAGTCCAAATTCGTTTATATATGCTCCACTAGTATTGGTGAACAGACTACACTTGTGTTCATTTGGGAAATCCCTTAGCAAAAACGGACAGACCCATGTTGTTGCCATACCTGTGAATAAAATAATAAATTAATCAATTATGCCACATATTTCCTCTTTTTATTGCAGCGTAAATTTTAATTTGCAAAATGAAAAATAAAATATTACTTCACGGCCTATACAAATATGACAATTCTGCCATAGATTACAAAACTTTATTATGCAAACTTTGAAACTTCGAAGACAGCTCCTCTTTGATAAATTGTCTGCATTGATTATAAATCATTTGCTTGATTTCACCCTCTCGTCTGGTGTACCGCAGGGATCTAGGATCTGGACCACTACGTTTTCGTTTATATTTTAGTGATTTACTGTACAGTTATCGGACTGGAGATTTATCTTTAGTTCAAAATAAGTAAAGACCAAGCCATTGTCGTGTATTGCTACCTCTCTTTCCAAGGTTAGGAAACTGTGAAATTGTTAGATTAGTGCGACATATCTCTTTCCCTGCGGTGATTTCTTCAATTTTCATATTTTCTATCGTTCATCTCCCACACCTCAATTACCATTCTGAAAGGCCAGTCTACTTAATCGGTCTTTTCTTATGATCATTAATTTACCGGCCTGCCAACCTTCATTCTAAAGATATATTTTTCCAATTTCATTACTAATTGTTTTTGTTGATTAGTGTGTATGTAGTGTCAAACTTGTTACTGATTAATTCTATTGGTAGCTAGAATATGATCGTTAAATCAATCAAACATAAACTTTATAAGCGAAGGTGCGCCAGCTCTCTTATTCTAAGTATGTATGTGTTGGAGATTCACATGGCTACTACTACATATATGTCCTCTTTCTCCAACAACAACAACAGTTTTATGTTAATTTTTTACTATATTAGTAAAATTGTAGTATGTAAGGGTCCTATATTTTACGATAAAGATATTGTACTAGTTATGTCATATAGCTTTACTCCAGTTGAATGAAAATTTGTAGAAAATGCGTTTTTAATTTTAATAGAAACTTGTATCGAGTAGCATAATGTATCTACTACATTTAATGGATGAAATGGAAATAATTTGGATTTAATACACGACTATATAATTCAATGCTATCTAGCTTAATTATCAAGAACCAAAATTTAATCCGGACATACATATATCTATACATATGTATGTATGTGCAACCAGATACTACTTACTGAATTATTATTAATCATATAGCGAATTTATTTTTGGAAAATTGATGAGTAGTTCGTTAGTGGTATTGTAGTTCGGTAAAAATGCTTTTACTCCTCGTGCGGCTAATCATCGGCATGTGCATTAATTCTATACTGCATATAATTTCACCTATACTTTCGACAATAATATTATGAAACTTCGTTATTGGTCTGATAGCATACACATATGTACGTTGTTTTTTAGATACACGTGAGATAAATAATACGATAAAAGGTTACCAAAACAAGTGAAGTGAATTCGTCGATTTAGCTTTTAGCTGATTTCCTCATGCGCTTCATGTACATACATATTTATGTCGATAAACAAGTAATTAGCTGTTTAGAATTTTGACGAAAGATTATAATAAATGGAGCGTGTTTATCGGGAGTGCCTTGCGAAATATGAAATTGTAGTTTCGATCAAATTTTGTAGGATTATAAAATAATGTTTGAAAGATATGTATGTTTAGGTATGTAAATGGGAAAAAAATAGTGATTTTGGACTAGATTATGTTGCAACAGTAATAACTGTAGTAATACCTTCTCTAATCTGATAATTTTTATTAGCATTTCGAAAGATTATATTAGTTCTACACGACACAACACAACACAATATTGATATTCATTCAATAAAGGATATATTAATTAGGATGTTTTACTTCTAATACTTACTGGAACCTAAATAATGTTGATTATTGGTGTAGCAATAATCAAAATAAAGAACATGAGTATGTAGTTCTACTCCATTTTAAAATGTTAAAGCTGACGCCATTTACACTTGGCTTGCTGATTAATATGTCAAATCTTATACATAACAATCTTTTGTATTTAAATAAGACCTCTTCCTCTTAACAGAATTAATTTCTACTGGGTAAATAATCTGAAACAGAAATTCATGCATTCGTGCATTAAATATTCTTCATTTAAAACACTCTCTCTCAAATGATTACATAAATATTAATGACAGAAATGCAGATAGATGAAAATTTTTTCCTACAAATTTATCAACATTTTTAACATTTAAGAAAATGTAAGCGGTCAAGCTGTTATGGAACTCATTTTATTTATTATTAAAGTTTTAATATGTACAGTCAACCACTGCGCTTGAACAATCTTTTGCAGCTATTACATGTCAATTCCTGTAAAGAGTGGTCATCAACATCTAAATTGGCTTGCGTGGTCTCCAGTTCTCTTGTCCGTAAAAAATTTTTCAGATATTGATATACTTCTTTACTCTGCAATGAACTTGCCATATACTACTCTTAAAATGTTGGGTGCTCAATGCCAACTTTGAAACAACCAATTCGAAGCTTCTATATAGTAAGGAAGAGTTCAGAATGCGAAATATTTGATCTGTAGTGTTAACAAAGACAGTTATGCAGCATGATATGCTTATTAATTTGGTCATTTTTTGTTATTATTTTATATCGTGCTTACTGACCAGACCTGCGCACTATATTACTGAGCAAACATCCTGTATCCTACCATAACATTAATCAATCCGGACTTCAATGTTGGTGTTGTGGATCAATAGTGTAGAAATTTTAAAGAAGGCTGAAGATTCATGATGAAGATGGACTAAGAGGCAAGTTTGTCTCAACTGAAGATTTGGTTAAGTGAGTCGACCAAGTAATTCGATAAAAACAAAGATTTACTATCAGTGAGTTCTGTGTGAATTTTGCGAACACTTCAAGGTCAACTCTGTACACGATCATAGGGGAACACCTAGATTATTGAAAACTTTATGCTCATTGGATCCCCACAAATGTGCGCGAAGACCATCAAGCCCCACGAATGTCATCAAAATTATCATTTCGCCCACATTTTATTGACGGGGACGATGTTCATGTCCATTGTAGCAGGAGTAGACTTATATTTTAATACGCTAGTGGTAACTTTCTACGATGAAGATACTGGGATTATCCAACAGGAGTTAGAGGCTTTTAGGGCGGTTATTTAATGCGCTTATTTGGATATGGAACCGGGAGTTTGGGCCGTATATGTAATATTTTGTGAGATGAGTTGAGAGTGTAAGGTTTTTCCTATATCGTTTAGTTACCCTAATCTTCATAGCTTAAGTAAAATTTAGCTTCTGGTTCCTGCTTCTAATTAGGAATGATTTTTTGGTCAACAACTTTAAGGATCCTCCTCTCCAAGCAAGCAATAAAGTTGTTTATTGCACATTTTGCCGTTTAAACGTACATTATACTTTGTTGTATGCTAAGCAAAGGGTATCATAAGACAGGTCTTCTTGCTAATGCCTTGAATTCGCTGGGCAAAATTAGCTAACTACCTTTTTAAACCTAACAAATTGATTTATTCAAGGTTTGAATTACATACAATTGACTACTCTTACAAAAACGGTATTGTACTTGACTAAAAGCTGTGGTGATGGAGAGCTTTTGAAAATTCGTTACACCTAATCCTGCTTGATGTGAAGAAAGCAACCATGTACCTAAGTTTTTTTGGCAAAAAAAATCTGTTTCACTCCAGCGTAGCGTAATTTTCGCTCAGGTGTCACAAATTTGAAAATCAAGTCATCGCGCATTTTCATCCAGCAGCTTTCTTTTAAAAGCCACATCTTTATTTTTAAAATTATCAATAGTTATAATTACTCGACTTTAATCTTTTTCGACACCATTCAATTATACTGGTCTTTTTAGTCAAAAATATTAATTAAACTGAAGGCACTTAATTGGGAATTTACTTAGCGCACTAAGAAGACTACTGTTGCTATTCTGACTTATTTTTCTGCGAACCAATCTTCAAAAAGAACCTAGTTTAATTACATACATACTTGCAAATTTATGTGAGTGTCATAGCCAAGGGATACTAAAACATGCTTCTGCATAAAAAATCAAACATGCATGCATACAAGCAAGATATGTGCTTCACACACACACACACTGGATTCTGCTAAAACTGGTCCTTCTACGTCTACTTAGGGTACAGTATTCTACAAAGTAAATGTGCGCCTTAATTGCAATATAATCACGTAGCAATCTATAATTAACATATTATAAGCGTTCAATTTTCAATCGAGAGATTATTTAAAATTCTTGTACATTATTTTACTTACATTCGATACCGCTGAATGTAACTGTTTATATCAACTAATACTTTGCTATGAATTGCATTTAATTTGTTGCATACTATAAATACCTGTGTAACTGCAGAACGGCACCGAAGTGGTAGTTCTGCACGACGAACTTCCGCTATAAAGGTGGCAATAGTGGGAGTCGTATGGTCTTTGTCTGCTCGTTCAAGGTCATAGGAAAACTTGAATGTTGAATGACCTCAGTTGATGCAGCATATACAACAAATAAATGCAGATACCTATGCGATTAGCGGAAGACGCGAGGTAGATATGCTGCGATACGTTTAAAAATTGAAAGGAATATAGCGAAAAAAAGAAACTACGAAAATATACTTTATGGACATACAACAACGTTATTTCTATGTTACCAATATGAATGATACCACTAAAGAAAAACAACGATATTTCTAAGAAATTCAACAAATGTAGACTAATTATTATAATTACATAATCTTTGAACGGCAGAAACTAATTCCAAAGTGACACGCGTAAGAATTTTGGAGTCGGCAGTTACGTAAACAACATATGTATACACACTCTTATCTTCTATTTTTTACCAGGTTAAGCTATTATTTTACTATATTGTTGCATAATAGTACCAAACCTGTGCAATTGTAATATGTAGATAACAATTTCACGTACACGATACATTATTGTCTCTATTGAAGTGGATCTACAGCGTTTACGATAGAGAACATTCTAGTAATTTGATATGAATCCTTTTGGAAGGTTATCTTCAATTAGGAATTAAATATCTTTATCCTATTGCAATTCGAATATTGCAAAACTAATCGGCGTTGGTCTGAAGTACAAGTTTCAAGATTAACCCGAAAAAATAACTATAATTAGTTATTTATCATCCAAATCACCAATCAAAACTCAAAGACATATTTTTGTGTCGTCTAATAAAAGTGTTTTTCTCTTTGTAAGATATTTATTATTTATTAGATATATAAATTCAAAGCTGTGTTTCTACAGCGGTGTTGGCATAAGCCCTGACCCAATGATAAGGATACGGATTAGAATGCAAATACTGGACAACTCTTTCACAAATATCAAATTGAATTGAACAAAACAATAGTCGACAACAAGAACTTGGCTTATATGCATTCATCATGATGCCTGTCCAGTCCGTTACTCTGAATGATTGCTATTTAGTTGGTTGGGCTAGTAGTCTAGTGATCTAGTGGCTAGTACACTTGCTTCGGAGTTCGGCGAGTTCGGACTTCCTGTCTGAACTTGGTTTTCTGTAGTTTTCCAAATTCAATGACAAATGCGGAAAGGTAACATTTTAAGTCGATCTACAGTCGCAGGCGTTATAATAACTCATAGCCAACCTAGGCTTCCTGAAATTAGCGTAAGGTGATCGTTGCTAAGCGATGAATATCCCTACTCTAACAGTTCGATTGGTTCGAAATAACTGGATGCGTTTGATCATCACTGTATACAGATTTTTGAGATTCAGTCTTAACATCAAACTATTCATGTACACCATTTTTTTGCGACCAATAATCACATATGGATCCCTAATTTGATCAAGCTCTGTTAAATCTCCTAAAAAGAGACTACAAGTGTGGATCTACAAGGAGCGCCTTGATACATCCGCAACGCCTAACTTCACCAGGACTTAAAGATACTAACACTTCTACAATACGCAGCAGAGTTGTCCAGGGGTACACTTAAAAGAATCACAAACGCATCTACGAAGCCAACAGCCATACAATACAATATCCTCCCCGTCCCACTTCTTTAACTGCCCTTTTCCACCTCAACATGATCCAACTCACACAAATTCACTCCCCCTCCCATAACACACTCAACCTTTCTAATTATTATACCTTATTAAATAGAAAAAGAAAACTCTACGGGAGAAGCCCGTCAAGATATGGAGGACAATAGGGTTTATGCAATTTAGCCCAATCCTGATGAACGAAGCAAGATCATAAGAATTCTATAAATATACAAATAAAGTTGGCCTCGCTGAAACCCTAAGAAAGCAATCAAAATAACTAAATAACACTGTTTCTTCCTTTAAATTGTAAGCCTGCATATTGCATTTACTTAATTGAAAATGTATAACCTTAGGAATAATTTTGATTCGATTTTATGAAATTATTTGCTGTTATTGGTTGCTTATTTTTATAGTAAATTAATAACAAAATTAATTTATTTTTCCTTTTGTTGCAGGTAAGGACAAATATCTTCGTAATTGTGACAGTCACGTAAGTATCATAAGCAGTAGATTTCCCATCATGTAAGTGGGGATCTTATTCTTGAAATGAATTCCTACTTTTTAAAACTCATCAAACTATTAACACCAATACAATACAGAGAATCCAATTTTTGATAAATTTGTGTCTGTCGGCAATAAATTTTCTAGCTTTACCGGAGCTCAGCATCATATTATTAAGACGCATACTTTCCATTAAAAACTACAACCTGTAGTCAGTGTTTGAAAATAATTTTGAATTAAATATGAGCAGAAAAAAACTACATTTTTGGATAGTTTTCATACAACTGTACTATCAATATTCTTATGATGTTATGTGGTAGCATTTAGTGTAGAGCGTATTTACTAGGATAGGAGCAAAAGCAAAATAACATCTTTAAATAGCTACATGTTTGTTGTTCCCCATCATATGTCAAGCTGTTCAAAGGAGATTCTGATTAAGACTAGAATTATTATCATAACAATTTTATGTATGATTTAATTAATTTCGCACCAATAAAGCATCTGCAAATTATTAGTTTCCTAGTTTTCAGAAGCCCAGAGTATCTAAAATAATATTTAAGTAAGTTTCTAATTCTAAATTCTAATGATTTAAGAGTATGCATTTTGTAAATATTTTCACATGTCAAAGGAAGTCGTAAGATATATAGTGTACAACACATTTCAATTTCATCCTTGCGAAATAGAAGAAAGGTCTTTTGCTACAAAATTAGAAACGAAGGTTGTATTGTAAAAAAAGCTTTTTACTTTTTTACTTGCTTTCATTTATTGTTTCTTTTAGTTCGAGGCATTCATGTGCGTTTTTAATTTCGTCTTTTAATCAAACCATTAATGCAAAAATCAAACGGAATAAACCAAATATAAATTTCCTTGTAGATTTCCTTTCTGATGTTATTTTAATAATATATAAACAAAACAAGGATCGAAACCAAATTCTCAGAAAAAAAGTTGGATTAGAATTAATCAAGCAGGTATTTCCACAAATATTGATATTCCGAAAGGTGGTATTTGCATGATGTAATTTTTATATTGGTGGCTTTTTTCCTTTGTTAATTTCATCAATAACATTGCTTTGATGTATTGATTTATTTCCTAACAATAAGATACTATTCGAACTAGTAGAGAGAATTCCATTAATATTGTATTATTGCATATAAGTAGAACTGAATATTTCTGTAGCCTGTAATATTAATATCGTTAATAGACGATTATAAAGCGTTTATCGCTTACAACTAATCGTAAATATTTGCATTGCTCATTATCAATTTCCTTTAGTAAATATACCTGTCTGTGGTTGGTGATAATAACGTCTCAGACAGGTCATATACTGGATGTTTAAGACTAATTCATGCTGGTTTATCCTCAATAATAGCTGGTTATTTTCAATAAACATTAATTTAAAGTATAATAATATTTATAATGGAATTCGCGAATGACAAATATTATGGTACTTTATGGTGTCTTTTGATTACTATTATGTATAAGGTCTTTGTTAAGAACAGTTTATTTATGTCGGGTGATTTAGCTGTCTGTAAAGTGTTATATAACTTTCTTGCATAAACCGCCTTTAATAGTAACTGGACAAATATTTCCAAATATTTTTACAAGAAGATATATAAAAAATATTCAATATAGTGGGGCAACATTTCCAGATGATGCAGCAATTATTTAAAATGGCGTAATGGTTGAAACGGTAAGATCGAATGGCTGAGAGATATGGCCATAAAACCCTCTGACATACATTTACATGTAAAATTCGGCAATGATGACGTTAAAGTAATACAGAACTTCGTAGGAGTCTTATCCTGGAATACGCATAGACAAGGAACACATAGTATATCTTTTAAAAAGTGTGCCGTGCAAACTATTCCACTGCAACTTCTTTATCAATAGCATATGTGTATGTATGTATTTGTATATACTTGAATACTGTTTTAACAGTGGTAAATTGGGGACACAAATCTCTTAAGATAAAACTCGAGTACACAGACCTGTGCAATGGTATTTTTAAATATAGATCAAATGCATCGCATTTTAATATTTTATAAAGTTTCATGTAAGCCACTTAATCTGCCATTCTTCTTGATGAAACAACAAACAGATCGAGAAACAATCCGTTCATCTTCCCTATTTACGCCAAATTTGTAAAGTAGAACACAAAGAGTCCAAGCATAAATGAATAATTGTTTCTCATTTCGTTTATACAAGTGTATTTTAGGCTTTTTAAAGAAATGGGGTTATTGCAGCTTATTGTTCAAGAGACCTGTGTATAATCTATGTCAGGACGTAGTAAGAAATCAAAAAAAAATTGATAAATGTGTTGCATGCAATTATAAATTTGACAATGCTATTATATGGCATATGTTTTTTGAGGAGTCAAGTAGGAATTTTAATCTTTTAACGTTACATTGTCACCAACGAGCAGTTATTCGTGTACCGCATGAATTTGTCCACTTATTATTGTGTTTTATTTATGATACCACAATAGAGAAGCAAGCTCGAAGTTCCGAAATACATTTTTGGCTTGTCGGTTGTAGTATATATACTAATATACGTAGGAATGTGAACATGTTTCGTACGTCTATAATTTGTTGGTACTGAAAGAGTTATCTGTAAAAGTTAAACCTTGCATGTATGTACTTCATTTGAAATATAGATAAATTAATTGTATTTTTCGCACATAATTCTAAGGCTTGTAGTAATTAATTTTATGATGATTGGGAATCCCAAAAAATATTTAGTTATGGTTAATATTCTCGATAGTTGAAGTAGTAATACAGGAGCTGACTGGTGAAGTGAGCGATCGCCAGGTGGGAGTTTGAATCCAGTGGGAAACGATTTGTGACAATCGTTTTTGACGAACCAAGAGGCCTAGAGCTATCTTTCACTGTTGGAATGCAATTATTATATTACATACACCAAAACGAATGTGCAAGCAAAACAAAGAAATACTTACTAATTAAGTAATATTTTAGGAATTGTTATCAACTATAGTTAAGCCTTAAGATTATTTGACCTTAGTTAGTGGTCACCATCTTCAATCGATTGAAAAAGATGCCTGATTGTTCCTGAATGCTACGAGAGGATATAAACAGACTACATCTTGTTGAGGTAGATTAAAATTTGGAAGATTCTATTAAACGTCTACTGCCCCACTCCCCCGAGTAATTATTAAACAAGGTGTCTGAAACCTAAACAATTAATTCCTAATGATCTGATTTGAATAAATTAGAGTTAAACAATCATATTTAAAATATCTAATGTTTGAGTATTCCTTCAATATATTTTTTGAAGAAGACATATTGCAAGATTGCTAGTAAAATATGATAAATATGGTTTTGTAGAAAAGATCCGTTTCGAGCGCATTGAACATGTGATTGTCTTCACATAATTTTCTCTAAATTGTTTAATCCAACTTTCTGAACACACATTTTTCTCCCAATGCCCCGCTCGCCCTCCGAATTCTTTAGCCGTCTCCTGTGAAGGATGGCGACTTCGGAGTTTAAGTGTAAAAGTTTTAGAGGTTTTTTAGATAAATTTAGGCAAGAGACTTGTACAAATAGTAGTTGCAATAGATAAATTTAATTGAAGTCTTAAGACAAATTATTGAAGTACTAGTCTGTAGGTTTTTATTTATTTCCCAATTTAATAATAATAAGAGGTATATTGTTTAAAAAAATTAAAAATACACGTTTTTTATGCTCCAAGGGAGAATTGGAAGACTTCAGATTAAGTTCTAAGCAATGCTGCTCTAAATCGTTGTTGACAAGAGAAAGAGAATTTAGCAAATTATTAGCGCAGAAAGAAGAATATAACTGTATATCATCGGCATACATATGAAAATCAAAACTAAGCCGTGATAACAAACAAAGCTGAGATGTGTAAGTCGAAAATAGTAAGGGACCCAGCATTCAGCCCTGAGGAACTCCAGATCTCAGATATATCAATTCAGTCTGAAAGTCACCCCGTCTGCATTATATATTTCCTTTTGCAAAACTGAAAGAGCGATTTAATAGTAACTTAGTACAATAACAATGATTATTTGAGTGATGAACCTTGGAAAGGCTGAACTCGTCCTTGCTTTAGTGTTTGAGTGGCATTATCCTTTTATTTATATATTTTATATTGTTTGCAGTTTTCCATAAAGAATACTTAGAGAAGGGGAGATTTTTAATCCTAGTTTCAATAATATCAGTTGGGCCACACTCTTTGCAAAATCATGGTAGAATGTTCCTGGAATCTAATACAATAAAGCTCTAGATCAATCTGCAAAATCCAGACTTAAATCACTATTTCATTGATGTTCTTTGCCTGTTAATTTAATGCGTCCTCGCAATTTTCTTTATAAAATGTATTTATAATTAGTCTATATGCAGTGAGGTTCATAATATTGCATAACATTCAGAGCTCAATTAGAATTGACTTGAACAACACTCCTGACATTTTTGATATAAAACATGATAAATGTAGTATTGTTTTAATTGTTATTCCATGTACAAGATCGAACCAATTATGAACGTGTTTGACAATGGAAAGTTTAAATTGCACTTGCTGTTGTGTAATTCAATTTTATTTTGAAATTTTGGTTAGCACTTACAAATATATACATTATTTGGAATAGATCCTTTAATATATGTACATATATAGTTGAAGTGCGTTAAATATGTATGTCGAACTTTGTTGCAAATACATATAATATAGCACTCGGTTTATCAAATTGTAAATACAACTTAAATGTGATGTTATGTTTACGATTTTATTTATTTTAATGCAGCTTAAACATCATTAATGTTCTGTTCCAGTTTATATGGATTCACATGTGTGGTTTTACGACGTTAGATGTGGTATGAGCTAACTAATCAAACGGTTTTTTTGTTTGTTTTCTTTTGTTAATAAATAGTATAATATAAATTTATGCTGTTTTAGTAAAATTTTGGCACATTTTGTATATGCAAATTTTATGTAAACGTATAATCTATAGAAGAGGTTCAGTAACACAACAAACACAAACATATTTTTTTAAAAACAAATCATAACAAATCCTTAATACAATGCCATGTACAGACCGTAAGATCCTTAGATCAATGCTTTCAACTTCACCACTTTGTAGGGATAACGAAATGCGAAGCAGAATAAAAATCTTAAGAGTTAAAACCAGAAAATATACTAGCCGGTGTGGTTTAATATTTCACGTTCTTCATTAAATTGTCACACATCCTAAAACAGTGAAAGGTTTTGTTTTCGTTCCTAAATTTAATTCGCATTGTTTGTCACGAGGATGCGCCATAAACAAAACAACTGCACACCACATCCAGACTCCCACGAACCGTAAATTTTATTGTTTTACACGAGCTCGCCGTTAAAGATCCTTCAACGAGGAAAAAAAGGAGAGAATAAACATATTTCCTTATCAGATTTTAGCATCCAAATATAGTGCGTGTACTATCGCGCTGTGAAGTATTGAATCGGTTGCTGTTACAGTTTAGCCGTTCAATATCAAGAAAATTTCAAATAAATTAGAAATTATAATTTTATTCATAAAATATTTTTTTAATATTTAACATACACTAAAAGCAATGCCCAAAAATCAATTATTAATAAGCAGGAGAGATAAATTTCTTTGTGATTACTCACCATGTTAACTGAAACTTCAAGTCACCAGTTAGTCAGTATGGTCATCACTGCCTTGTTCTCAGAAACATAAAAATACCTCAGATATAAAACCCAAACCAGTGGTTTTTTGTGATAACGTTTGAAACAATTGACAAGGTCAATGGCAAGGTCCATTATCCTACAATACAGATCCATATTGTTAATTTTCATGTGTGAGGGTGGTCACAACAAATATGGCTTCGACAAACTACAATAATTCTATGTGTTACTTTAAGTCAAATATTTATAAATGAGTTTATTGGAACTCTAAAAACTAATAGCCGTTTTGACTTAATTCTTGACTTTTTACCATTTAATTGTATAGTCGTTAGTTTCTGGAAGATATTGAATACATTCCACCTCATAGCCAATTACAATTATTAAACAAAATTGTGGGAATATTCTAAATCTCATTTCATAAACTTTACTCAAGATTTTTTCATAATTGGATGAAAACTGGAATATTGATTCCTTGATTTTTATTTCATATTTTAAAATTTTGTGGATCATTAAAGAAGCTAGGCCAATCTGTCACCAATAGATTACATTAGAATAGAGTGATATCGGTTACCTTTAGAATAAAAGTTTTGAAAGAAGAGATGGCCTGGATGAATATTCTATTCTAGATCAAAGAGTTCTCCACATTTTTTTTGTTTTTGGATTGAAATATATCATAAAATATAAACTGATTCTCTGGAAATGAAGACTACACCTCCAAAGCATGGCAGAACATTTTTTTCACCAAAATGTCCAAGGTTTTAATTCAGAATTTATTGACGTAATAGTACACGTGCGAAGCAGCTCGTATGTATGTAAACGTTGTTCATATCAAAAAATAGATAAACTTTTCAGTGTGTATTGTTTTTCTTGATGGGTGCACACATGAAAAACGTTTTGTAAAAGAAAAAGGCCAGAGTGACAGCATGTGTTTGAATTATTTATAACGCGAGAGATGTCGCCGTCGCTTAGGCTATTTCCCTCTTCTATATGTGGCGCATATGTGCGGCCTTACAGAAATCATTTTATTTAGAATAATATAGGGTATAAGCACGTGCGCAACGGCCTCCTGCTTGGAACATTTGTTGTGTAGACTTTACCGTTTTATCTTCTGTTCTTTCACGTTTAATCATGGAATTTCGAGAATTATTACGTGCCATATGTAATTTGTTTGTATATATTTTTTTATTATGGCGACAATAAATATAAAATTCGTTTTCGGATGTTTTGTTATAGTAAAAACATTAAAAGAAGTAATTACTGGCTCATCTTATTCTTAAAAGATTCTAGGATCAACTTGATTAATATCAAACCTAAACTTAAATTTAAAACATATCTATTATTTACTTTGACGTCACATTACCTGTGAGGTTATCTTTTGCAAATATGTATAGGGGAAGTGTGCCTGTGATGGCATACTTCCTATGATGGCATACTGCAGAGAAATCTGTTATTCTTATTTGTATATACTCCTAGCCGCCGTATATATTAACTAGATGTCGCCTTTTAGTGTTTCACAGACTTTCATTAATTTACTTCGTGTGCAGAAGTTTTTGCGGCAAATTATATATTTAGGTAAGTGTTGAATTATCAATAACGTTATATGAATGTATATATTGTATAATTATTATTCAACTTAAAGTTGCGATATTTATCAGACACATTGAGAAGTCTTTTAGCATCATATTCCTATGTCTGAAACAGCGAGGTTAAATAAAACTTGAGCGTAATGTTTCGCTTTGTAGCTAAACGTGTTTGTGCCAATGATGGCATATCTGAAGTGTTCATATGATGGCATCCGGTGCCATCATAGGAACATGTACTTGCAGTTCTATTATTCTTTCAGCCTAAGTAGGTAGGTATATTTATTTTATTTAATATTACAGACATGGCTGATACCGCAAAATCCAAGCGTCAACAATGGAATGAAGAGAATATGGAAGCAGCATTAGCTGCTGTAAGGCAAAAAACCATGGGCTGGAAGCTTGCCTCCAAAACGTTTAACGTACCATCGTCAACATTGCGGCGACGATTTCGGCTTAATAAAGGAGGCGAAAAAGGGTACTTAGGTGGCCGAAAACCGATATTTTCAAAGGAGTTAGAGACGGCATTAATAACTCATCTAAAGGAAATGGAGGAGCGTTTTTTTGGCTTAACTACAAAAGACTTAAAACGTCTAGCATTCCAACTCGCGCAAAAAATGAATATTTCCCATACATTCAGTGAAAATACGGAGATGGCAGGTTGGAAGTGGATACGAGGATTCCTAAAACGAAATTCAAGTATTTCGCTTAGAACACCGGAAAATACGTCTATGGCTAGGGCGCAAGCATTTAATAAAAACAATATTGCCCAATATTTTGAAAATTTATCAAAAGTAATGGATGAAAACAATTTTCTTCCCGAAAATATTTATAATGTAGACGAGTCAGGACTCAGTACCGTACAGTCAAGACCAGCAAAAATTTTTGCTACAAAAGGTCGTAAGCAAGTGGGAATGCTTAGTAGCGCAGAACGAGGTCACCATTTGACTGTGGTTTGTTGTATGAATACAGTTGGAACGTTTGTCCCACCAGCATTCATTTTTCCCCGAAAGAGGTTTAAAAATGAATTACTAGACAATGCACCACCAGGAACGACTGCTTTTTGTCAAGACAATGGATGGATGTCTGGGGAAATATTTGTTGAGTGGCTCAAACATTTTGTGCGTTATGCAAAACCAAACAAAAACAATAAAGTGTTGCTTTTGTTGGATGGACATAGCAGCCACAAGAATTTAGAGGTTCTAGAATATGCGAAAGAAAATGGAATTATATTGTTCTGTTTCCCCGCTCATTGTACCCACAAAGTGCAACCTTTAGACGTGGGATTTTTGGACCACTGCAGGTCTATTATGATCAGGAAGTTCAGTTATGGCTGAAGCAAAATCCGGGAAGACCAGTCACTCACTTTCAAGTATCCGGTATATTTAATAAGGCTTACCTAAAAGCTGCCACGCCATCTAATGCAATAAATGCTTATTCCAAGACAGGAATTCGTCCTTTGAATCCTAACGTATTTGAAGATTGGATGTTCTCACCCTCTTTGACAACAGATCGAGAAGCTATTACAGTAGAGCCTGGGGCATCGTTGCCTACAAATACTGTGGTGGAACCAAAAACACCTGGTACCGATAGCAAAAATACGAAGGTTTCAGACGTGCTAGAATGTATAACACCCTCACCTTTAGTTCTTATTCAACAACTTTCTCCAGTACCAGTTAGTCAAGCAAGAACCAATAATCAGAAAAATAGAAAACGTGGAAAGATGGGCATTCTAAATACAACACCAGACATTCAACAAAAAAAAATCGAACAAGAAGAAAAAGAAAGAAAAGATAGAGAGAAACTTGCAAGAAAGGCAAAACGACAAATTAAAATTTTTGAAGAAACTGAAGAAGACAGTGCCATTGTTGAAAACATGCAGAGTGATGATGAGTCTGATGCTGCATGCCTCTATTGCACTGAATTATATTCGATGTCTCGTCCACGAGAGTATTGGCTGCGATGTCAAAAGTGTAATAGTTGGTGTCATGCAGAGTGTGCTGGTGTCAAAGCTAGCACTAAGCAGTTCATATGTGAATTGTGCAAATAATTCTTTTAATACATATTTTTGTATTTTAAGAATCTTGTTTATTTAAAAAATGTATTTATTTTTCTATTGTTGAAAACTAATTCCGTTAATAAATCAGTTTTCTTATTTCTGACTAGATTCATTATTATAGTTAGGTATTTACGATACAAGTGGGATACAGACATTGTTACCGCACACATGTGAATTTTGCACGACGAGGCCGTTAGGCTGAGTTGTGTAATCACATAAGTGCGGTAACAATGTGTATCCCATGTATATCGTACAAAAATTTATGTACAATCATTACAAATTTATTATTTTAATCTTTTTATAAACATTAACCGCAACTGCACAAAAAACTTACAATATAGTAAAGTTTTTCTGAAGTTACTTGTCTTGCTGTTTCATTATCACACTAGTGCGGTAATACATTCGTTAACGCACTAGTGCGGTAATATTGATCATTACCTAACTAAAACAGGTGGGATAAGTAGCTCCTATCTAATGATTGTAGATAAATATCTTTACTTTTACATTTGCCTATGATGACACACATGTATGTCATCATAAGCAAACACATATCTTATGATGGCACCCTTCACAGATTTTAATATATGTATATATATTGTCTAAATTTATATTTATCTAACTTAATTTTCACTAAATAATATAATATACATAAACCTTAGTTTAGATATGCGACCAAATAATTAAAAAGCTGTTCTTTTTCCGAATTATATATATAAATAGTTAGGGGTGCCATCACAGGCACACTTCCCCTAATCTTACTGGAAATTGTAACGTGACGACCTAAAATCGGAATCCAGAAATTATGATATTGATATATTTATTGTTTCTGCTTCTACCTACGTAAACAGTGATTTGACACTATTTACTTTACACTTGTTTCTTACTCATTTACATTAAAAAAAACTAAAGATAATGTCTGTGGAAAATTACTCTTACTCATTGTATAAAAATGTGAGGGTATAATCGAGATAAGAAGCGGAAACGTAAGCTTCACTTACTTATATTTAACGTTCGATAATTTCAGTAAACGAATTAGAATGTGCGATAAAAATGCATATCTTCCTTATTATTTTAATGTTATACTGGCCACCTGTATTGTGTAGATTGCGGTTTTCGATTAGTATTTAATTATTCTGTTGTGTTAGACTTTAAACACAAAACTTAAAAAGCTCTCTAGTTACAACTTTTATCCGAAACAGAAGATTATGCAAACCTAAATTAGGAAGCGAGACAAAGGATTGAATTCAGTTGAGATATCTGATGATTTAACAGCAAAAAAATCTTCAACTGAAAATAATTCAAGTCTCCAAAATTAGATAGGCCGTCGAAACTTTTAAACCCTGGAAGTCGTCTGGTCTGAACGGCACTATTCTAACAGGATAAGGTGTCCTACACGTAAATGAAATCGTAGCGACACGTCATTTCTTCTCAATTCCGGATCTAACGAGACTACCTCTACATGAGAACTAATACGCTTGTCAAACAGGAGAATCTTCCTTCATAAGCCATTCATAAGCTTGCTCGATAAGTAGAAACTGCTTCTGGCAACAAAGAAATTGCATTGGCTACTTAGCTTAGAGGACTCTTTTGATAGGATTGATTGTCCGTATGTACACTCTAATAAAACATCCATTTTCAGCTTCAAGATACTCGTATCAACCGAACTTAAATATCTAGATGTAATTTTGGTCGCTGTACTCCATTGTAATGGATTACTGCCCACAAAACAATCATATGCATCGCATAGGCTTCGTCATCTAGGGAAGGCGATTGTAACATCAGAGGCGTTACTAATCGAACTGACTAATCACCATAGATCAATAAATCGCAGTGGAAAGAGATATTTGAAACGTAAATAACTCTTCTACAATACTATACAGTACAAACTCGCCGTATACTAAAGATGGGGGAGTGGGCACCTCCGTGCTGATCGCCCGACAATGGACATGGAAAGGTGAATTTGAATGGCAAAACCCAATGAATATCGGGCAGATTACGGACTTTATTGTTAGGGTACAACCAGATTGAAAGGCCTAAGATCGCATAAGGATACAATGGAAAAATTGGTCGAGTTGTGCTTGTCGGTTAATTCTGCTCAACTATGGTTATGACGGAAACTAAGTTTTCAACATCTAGAAAAGGTTAACGTTAGAAATGCTTTGATCAAAGCCATGACATTTATATCAACCATAGAATTCATTAAGAATATTAGATTGGAAAGTTACTAATGGAACCTCAACAACGGACATGGATAGGTGAATATACTTGAAGTCTCTAGTAAATCAGCTAGACAACTCCATCTAAGAAAGGTTATTAGGGTGCAATCAGGTTGAGAGGCTTTAGATCATAGAAGGATACAATAGAACAGCTGGTTGAGTTGCCTTTTGCGGTCTTCCCGTGCATGAAGGGAAAAAATTATGTTTGGATCGTAGATATCACAGAGAGCCTAACTCAATGACTATATTACCTCTTTGGTATCTGTATGGTGGTGATGTCTCAGAGAAGCACAATAAGTTTTCCAATATTCTCAAACTAGGTATTACAAATCCATTCTGTTGAGACGAAACCTAATAACAATCCAAGAAAAATGTTTACAAAATGTTAAAAAAGAATGTAAAATATTTAAAGAGGTAAACATGGGTTCGTGAACTAGTCGTTTTGGAGATATAGAACGTTTTTCTTGTTTGAAACACTTATTTCTTACTTATTTATTATGTACAAACAAAAAAGCACGACCATATATGATGTGCATGTCGGCTAATTTTACGCAATTATGATTATGACGGAAATTTTATCCTTTAGTTTCTTTGTTAACATTATTGGCCTTAACTTCATCCTCTGCTGGTGTCATGTGCATGTAGGACAATGGTTACTTTGCGAACCTTTGTTTATTTTAATCCATACTGTTACCTCTTGAAATTATTTACATTCTTTCTTTAACGCCCTGTATATTTCTAATGGCATGGTGTTATTCATGCATATATGAATGCATATTTCTTTACACAATAAATGATACATACATTGATGATATATTGTAGATCTTTGCTTAAGAAATGTACACAATTTAAAGGTAATTCCCCTTTAAACATATTAAAGATGAAAGTTGTGAAATAATTCTCACTGTAGGTATTCATAAATATAAAGAAACAGTACAGGTATTATATCTTATCAATATCGCTTCTATTAATTTAGCTTATTTATTACAAAATATATTTATAGCACTCAAGAAGAGGAAATTGAAATAAATCATTTAATAAAGTTTAATCTAATAAGTAGACAAACTCAATCTAATCACCTGATTTCATTAAATACGGTGTAAATATTGTGCCAAAGAGAGGAATTAAAAACGGACACTGCCTGCTATTTAGTTAACCTCTTCGGGTAATGTAATCATACAATAAATAAAAATTAATTTATCTTTATCGGAGTTGAAAGGTGTTATCCTACAAATTTTAAACAAGCTTGGAGTTTAATTAGCTCTTAATTATCTACATGAAGATGAACTCAGAGAAGAATTTTCTCGGCATCAAATGATAAATCTTTGTACAACACTCCTCAATCACTGCATTATGTAAGGTAGGTTCCTAACAATTTCCTTGTTATTCCTCTATTTTAGAAGTTTAGACCACCTGTAAAAATGCCTTTAATAAATCAAATTAAAATTATTTTTGCGACAGCATCATTTGTGTCCATTCCTCGTATAAGTCAGATACAATCTTTAAATGAATATTTACTACCGAATATCTTGGATAATACAACCATAATGAAAATACTACGCTCGTACGTTCTATATCAACACCACATGTATGCATGTATATAATTTACCGCTATTTAGGTCATCCAAAAAAGAAATGCAGGAAAACATGCATAAAGTAAGGAGGAAAACACATGACGATCCAAATTAGGAAGCACTCTAAAAATATAACATAATATCACAAAGAGGTCGTAAAAATTGCAACTGATGCGCTATTCGCCAAGATCTATAACACATAAGAATGAAATAAAACTATACTGGACTTAGAGGTAGGTACAAATAACTTGTAATAAGTTTCTCACTCCTATTTGTAACATTAATCCCGTAATTTATCTTGATTTTATTTTCGTTTGTATTTCAAGAAGCGTATCGTTTTTACTTACACGCAACTGATAAGAACCTACGTGTAAATAAAAAGCGTAATAATTGTAGTGAACGGAACTGTTTTCCAATAACAAAATGCAGTCGTGACGAAGAAGAAAACCAATATTGGTTCAACAGTAGCAGTTACCTCCTATACGTGAATAAAAACGAATAGAACGCCAAAGATGTAGCAGAAAAAAAAGGAGTATAAGGAGAGCACAGAAGCCGTGATAGCTACGCAGTTGTGCACCTACTTGAGATCCAGCAGCGTATATGTCAACTGTTTCGCGTTGGTTAACCGGAAATCAAAAATAGCAATGCAACAAGAAGTCGATGAGCGCTCGAATAATTGCAAGTCGTGTGCCGGCAAGGATTGCTGCTTGTATATGGATTGGGCGTGACAGGGGCGAGGAGAAGAAGTAGTAGAATGCGTATGTATGTGTATTGGTTACCTCAATACACTGGATAGAATCTATGTAGCAATAAAGCTTCTCTAGAATAAAAATAACATATCGTATCATACACCAAGCATACACTGTTAGGAATAAGAAATATATAACCAATATTTATGCCATTACTTTTATACAATCTATCGGATTATACGGCACAAAAATTAAACGCCAATCTTGTACCAGAAGTTGTTACATGCTCTAGTTTTTCTGTAGTCTATGAATGTCGAATCAATTTTTTTTTCCAGGAATAGAAAATATACATGTATTTAAAATTTTTGTCAGTATCCCTCATTCTTTGAGGACGGCAAAGAAGTGTGAAATATTTTTGGAAATTTTGTAAAAGGCAGTGTTTATTTAAAATAAAAATTCTTGAATAAATACATTTGAACTGAACATGTATCCTGAATAATCCTGCAGTGTGTGGTTGGTGGCAATAACCACCAGGATAAAGTACATACCTATTTTTAATAAAAATTTACAAACAATTTTTGTTTTTATTTGAGCATAAACTAATGTCCGATATTGAGCATTTCCAAATAGTTTAAGCTTCATCATATGAAATCTATCAACATAACTGTACTCCTGATACAACTTGCATGATAGATTGGTCATGATAGCTTCCTAAGAACAAAACATTTCGGTGATCCACTCGAAAACTCCTAATTAATATGTAGAGACATATCCCCTTTTCATGGACTTGCCTGCCTTGAGCTTTGGATAGACTCTCCTTCCTTCACCTATACTTCCATAGTGAGCAGTTTCCTCTGTGACTATCTATTAAATTAATTATGGAAAAACGTTTCATGATATGTTCCAACTAAAGCTCTAGCTAGTTCTTTTACGTAATTTGTTTTTTCAACAGCCTGCGAATCAATTTTCTCAAGACAAATTTAAAATTCCGAAACATATCCTGTTGTATCTGTCCAAATCGAAAGTTTTGTAATCTCTTTTCATTAGAGTACTTTAACCTTTTAACTTGGTCATGAACTCGTCAACGAATTAAGATTTGCTAGAATTAAGGATAAAACGAAAGGTTTCTAGCAATTTCAAAAATCATAGCCCAATTTGTTAATATAATTTATCATTTGATTCATTTATTTTTTACAGCAATAGTTTTCGGAACAAATTTATTTCTTTTTCTTGCTGGAGAATAACTAATAATGGTTACTAACTCAAATCCATGGAAGCACATTTACACACACAATTTTGCCAGCAAACAGTACCGTGTCTAGTTTTGACACAAAATACAGTGTAGGAAACCGCTGCAGCTGCACTCGTCACCAAAACAAATGAAAAAACATATAATATATACTTACATTCTAATCGATTAACCGTCATTAAAACTTCCACCCCTACTCCTCCCTCTCAGATCATCTAAATATTCTTCCTAGAAGTTAAACAACGCGTTCAGTGAAAATGATCACCAGATTGGCAATGATAACGACAGTTCTTCGAAAGGTTAAAAGCGCTTTTGGTTTTTATTGCATTTTTTGATAATTCTACTGAAAAGAATCCAACCTCAATCATCCGCGTCCCCATTATCCGTTCATAATTTCTTTGTACGTTCTCTCTCTGGAAAAAGAAATAAAGAACTAGCTAAAGCGTTGACTATGATCATCAATTTATCAATATCTGCCTTCATATTTCTTGAGCTATGGAAGCGTGTTCGATTAATATCGATTCTTAAAAAAGAAGACACATGGATGCTGAAGAATTACAGACTTATATCATTACTGTCTAATTCCGCCAAGATTCATCAGCAGGTATTACACAACAAAATCTTTGATATTGTCAAATTAGATATGGTATATACAGATTTTTTCAGCGCTTTTGATACTACTGATCATGTCATTCTCCTAAAAAACCTAAACGCCATTCCTCAAGGACTTGTTGATCTAGAAAAGGCATTTGACAGAACTAAGAAAGAAGATATATGGATGATATTAAAAGAAAGAAAGGTCAATTGCCAACTAATGGAAGCAATAAAAAGTATATACAGACAATCAAAGGCAAGAATAAGAGCAAATAATGCGATTTCAGAAACTTTCCACATCAAAAGCGGACTAAGACAAGGAGGAAGCCTAAGTCACCTACTATTCATAGTGCTAATAGGCCGAGATAGCAAAAAAAGCAAGCAGAGAAACTAAAAGTCTGTATATCGGAAACTTAAACTTAAGAAAAATAAATCTAAGTGTCTGTACATTTGCAGACGACATGGGAATATTCGCCAAAAACGAAAACGATCTGCAGCACAATTTAAAGGTCTGGAACAAATTATTAGAGGAGAAGAATATGAAAATCAATTTACAAAAAACAAAAGTTTTATCGATAGGGAAAGATGAGAGAACAATAAATATAAAAATAAATAACTAACACATAGAAACTGTGAAGAAGTATAAATACTTGGGAACCACCATAGAGAACAACGGAAATATAGAGGCAGAAATCAACAGCAGAATACTAGCAGCAAATAGAGTTTAGAGTATATAACAGCCTAAGGTATATAGTTATAAACAAAAAAGAAATTACAAAGGCAACGAAACTAAAAATCTTTAAAACGGTTTATATTCCAATATTAACATTTAATTGCGAAAATTGGGTACTAACTAACACACAAAAAAGTAAAATACAGGCAATGGAGATGAAGTTTCTACGATGAATACTGAATAAGACGAAGAAAGATAGGATCCCAAATACAGAAATCAGTAAAAAAAACTGGGAATCAAATCAGTACATAGTATAATCGCAATACAAAAGCTGAGATGGTGGGAACATCTTAACAGAATGGAGGAGAATAACCAAACCAAAACAATATGGCAAACTAGGATAGCAGGGAAAAGAACAATTAATAGGGCGACCAAGGAAGTCATAGAATCAAAGCGTGGAGCAAACACTGAAAATACTAGGGACTAACTGGAATGAATAGAAAGGAAAAACCAAGGACAGAAAGGGATGGAGGAAAATTATCCACAATATTGAAGTGCAATATATGTAATTAAGTCCTCGACACTGCCTTGGGGCGGTATAGGAGGAAATGATTATACATGCATACATACATCAATGATTTTTTTAAAGAACTAATTAAGTTCTGGCAATTTGGAGCAATTAGCTCTGCATTGCCATATGCTGACAATGTAGAAAATATATGCTGCATGACATGGAAACTGCAACACCAAGAAGGGGTGCGAATTTCTTGACCAAACTTGGTAGAAACGTATAACTAGTCAAAGGCAATAATTGATTAAAATTTCAAAGAAAAAAATAAAAGAACACAATTTAACATAATTTGTATTAATAATGTGCCGAGCCGCCCCTATTAGTTACACACTCCCTCACTCTTCGTGCCATTAATTCGACTAGGTGGTCGATATCCTCTTGGGGTATGGTGTTCCAAGCAACCTGTAATTCATGCCGGAGAGCTATTAGTATCTGCGGAGGATTGGCTAAATTCATAAGTTTTCGTCCCATAATGTCCCACACATGTTCTATTGGCGAGAGGTCGTGGGATTTGGGTGGCCATGGCAACATATTGACATGAGCTTCTTCGAGGCGATTTATGGAAATTCTCGCTACGTGGGGAGGGGCATTATCCTGCTGGAAAAGTGGGTCTTCGAGCGTTTGAAGATATGGAAAAATATGGGGTTCTACCACCTCATCAATGTAACGCTTGGCGTTCATAGTGGTTTGGATGAATACCAACTGAGACCTACTCCTATGTGCTATAGCACCCCATACCATAACATCCACTGCTCGATGCACATGCCTTTCAACGGAAAACTGAATATCACGACGTTCCCCACGTCTTCGTCTGACCCTCATACGGCCATCATGCATTCCTAGACAAAATCGAGATTCATCACTGAACACCACCTTATGCCACTCCACGATCCAATGCATTCGCAATCTACACCACTCCAAACGTTGCTGTCGGTGTTGAGCCGTAAGTGGTAACACAAGATGTGGACGATAAGAGTGTAAGCCGAAACCCATAATTCGATGATAAACGGTTCGAAGGGTTACAGGACGACCTTGATTACCTAACCACACGTCAGCAATTGATCTGGTACTGGAGAACCTGTCTCTTAGTGCCATTAGGCGAAGGCGGCGGTCCTGTATCTCATTAGTTCCTCTTTGGCCTCCGGTTCCTCTTTGGCGTCTTTCCTGACCCTCCCTAGTGCATGATTGATAACAGCGCATAATGGTGGATTGGTTCCGGTTAAGGCGATTTGCAATTTCCCTGTATGAAAAACCACCTTCTCGCAAACCAAAAATTCGACCTCTGTCGAATTCGCTTAATTGGCGATAATTTCCACGTTGCCGCACTCTAGGCATAATAAAACTCTTTAAACACGTTAAACAAAGGTATAATAAGACAAAACCGTTGAAATTAATTTGAAACAAACAATAAATACACCACACATTAATGTCAGCGAAAACTGAAGGAAGTGTCAGATGTGCCATGACCACTTGATCTATCGCAACAAAATTTTAATCAATTATTGCCTTTGACTAGTTATACGCTTCTACCAAGTTTGGTCAAAAAATTCAACAAACTGAAGCTGAACATTAGTAAATGCAAAAATGTAACCTCCACTTGTAAAACAATCTCCATATACACAATCGACGGAGAAGTTTTCTCTTATGCTGAATTGTTTAGTGATATGGGTGTGCTATTTGATAATGAACTAACATTCCTCATTCTCCATCTTGCGTCAACAGCACAGCATTTAAGCAACTCTTTTATTATGGAGAACAGTAAATCCTTCAGTCTAGGATGTAGTTTAACGGTGTGGGCACCCTATTATTTGTGTCATCAGTTAACACTGCTTTTTTTTTTGTAATGAATATGCTTAGTTTGCATCATGGTGCTCATCTTGTAAATGCAAGCTGTTCGTCTATTATTCCACTACGGCTTCATATGTCGCCCTTTTTGTTGTAGCAAGTGTACGTGGCCATTTTTGCTAATGTAAATATGTACATACATATTACAATTTTTAAATTTCCAATTGTTTCGTGTTTTCCCGTTTCCGACAACTCTCCCCATCATTGCGTCTAATAATTGAGACTCTACTGTATATTTTGAATTTTCCAAAAAAAAAATATGGAGAAATTGTTTTAATCAAAAGTGCCACATCATTTTTTTATAAAAGAAAATGCGTTGGAATTATTTTTTTATAAACCGTTGCATTACTAGTTTTTGTAGACATCATAAAGTATAAAAAAGCTAATTTCAAAATAAATATATTTCTTCAATAACACATTCTTTCAGCTGTTGGCGGTAAAATATTCTCTCTGTTGAAGCCCACTGGAATAAGGAACAACGATCCAAAACAACTATTACCTACCGTGTGCTATAGATATCCTGTTCGTAGTTGCAACATTTTCGCGATGATACGCCGGCTCTTACGGAAAGGGTAGCGACCATCGTTTGAACGTTGATGAGGTGCCGAGAGCGCGTGGGGTGAGGAGATGGGAGCCGTCGAAGGGGGAAACGTCGCGGGAGCGCGCGGAACCGGCGTGAAGAGGGAAGGGGCAACAACGCATGCATGCACAGTGCAACCGGCGGCGCGGGAAGTACAAGTGCAGCGAACTTATTCAAGGTTGCGTTAAATGCATAACAACGATATATAGACGTGTATACAATACACGAGCGGGTACAAGTCCGAAATGCACTCATACAGATGCGCGTCCGCGAATACATACATACACTTGAGTTGGCGATGGTCGGTCGCACACGCCAACTTGATTTTTCTCTCTCGTCTTCGGCTCGTTTCGAACAAGGCAAAAGGAGCCTCCGTTGTTAGTTGCTGCTGCTTACGTTGCGGAGCTTTTTAACCTAAAAACCCAGATCGGTGAACGATGCGCGTATATATTGCTATAGTACTGTAATTTTATTATATTGTAACAGCATTTCCTTCTCTAGTTACTATAAGAAAACTTTATTCATTAAGGAAGATATAGGATTATTCGGTAAAGCTGGAAGATTTAAAACAACATGATCTCAGACTAAGAATTTTAATTCTCTTCTAAACCACTATTGGCTGCAGTCCCCAATATCTTCTTTGGCTGTGACTTTACTTACCTATGAACTTAATTATGATATATTTCAGTTTTTCTAACGCAAAATGTCGCAACAGGAACACGTTCCGCAATAAGAGATACATTATTAGCTTAACAATTTATTTTTCTAAATGGTCTCACTTTGTTTTACAAGCTAACCCTGACTGAAGAAATATTATCTATAGTTCCATAAATTTTGTTACCTGCAGACTTTCTTCTTCTTTTCAAGAAATAAAAGTTACAAAATAAAGAATCTAATAGGTTTAACACCATTTACATGTATATAGGGTGTAACAGTGGGAACGCCGTGGCCTACAATTTAAAAATAATAGGCAACATACAGGGCGTTTAAAAACTTAACCATGTACCATAGTTATGTTTTTCTTAATGGAATATCCTGTATTTTATGGCATTTTTGAGTTGCACACTGAAATCTAGATCAACTTTATTTAAAGTTTCCTATGTCTAATTTTTGTACTTTATGAGATATTTCAAGTTTTTTTAAAATGCAATGTTGCACAAAAAGTTCAGTTTCCCGAAAATCACTTAATTCAGAAAAATGGAACGAAAAGCGTAAATAGTAGATCCTTTGGCTGACTGAATGTCATATTCAACGTTGTCGAGTATTCTACAGGTCATTCAAGTACCGAGGGCAAACTTTGTGAACTTTTTCGTGCATAACTTTATTATTTTAAATGGAACACCCTGTATGTATTTATGTTATCAGATAGAACATTTTATTGTCTAAAAATCAGTATCAGGAATCCCTGTGACTATCTGTACTAGTTTTTAAATTATTTTTATTTAATTTTATTAGATAATTTAAGTAAACTAAATTTGTTTTTTGTCAGTGAACACCCAGTATATCTATACATCGATGGATAGAAATATTATTATTCGCTGTTCTAACGTTCCTCAGCATATCCGGTGTTACTGAACTGAAGGCGTCTCTGATTCTCGTTTTCATATCCTTTGCTGTATTGGGCAAGATATTGTAAACGATCTCTTTTGCATACCCCCATAGGAAAAAGTCCATACATGTTAAGTCCTGATACCTTGGTGGTCAATTGCAGGGACCATGTCTTCCGGCCACCTATTAGGAAATTTCCTGTGAAGGTAGTTTTTAATGGACCGTTTAAAATGGCCAGGAGCGCCGTCTAATTCAAGCCACATCCGGTTTCTAATATTCGAGGGAATATTTTCTAAAAGGGTCCAAAAGTCCCTTTTAAAGAATCTTAGAAAATCGTCTCCGTTTAGGTGCCTATTGAAGAAGTATGGTCCAATTACATAATCGCCTATAATGCCTCCAAACACGTTCAAACTCCAGCGGTGCTGCCGATCCAAGGAACGAATTAACATTGCATTTTCAAAAAACTTGAAATATCTCATAAACTACAAGAATTAGACATAGGAAACCTTAAATAAAGTTGATCTAGGTTTCGGTGTACAACTCAAAAATGCCATAAAATACAGAGTGTTCCATTAAGAAAAACATAACTATGGTACATGATTAAGTTTTGAAACACCCTGTATGTTGCCTATTATTTTTAAATTGTAGATCTAATCCACCTACATATGTTCCAGTATGTAACTTTTCAAAAATTGTTACCATTTAACTACCAGCGGTCACAGCGTTCTCACTGTTACACCCTGTATAATGTAATTTTCCACCACCAATTCATTAAACATATTTTTAATTAATTAGCGGTTGGAAAATTACATTATATACAATCCAATAGCTTTTCTTCCGGTAATTGTTCGTCTCAACAGCTCTAACCGATAAGCTTAACATCAAGCACTCTCTTGGAGCCATCCCTGTGCTTCGAGTCCTCGAGGTGACGATCGTTGACATTCAGCTGCGTAGTCTTGGTCCATGCCGCCTTAGTTCCATCTATGTACGTTCCTTCCTTTCGGGTATGTGACACTAACGATTATGAGTGTCTTTTGTCGTATGCTGATCAATGAATTTGATGGGAAGCATTTTTTGTCATCCGACGCCGACATCGAGGTGCATTTCCAGAGTGTATCGACCATTTTTTTGCCCCTGCCACAAGCGTAACATTCTTGGCATTACTTTGTCTAGAAGGATTACATCTTCCTTGGTGTTAACAACATATCTGAACTGCCGTCGTATGACAAAGTAAATTTTATTGTTTACGTCTTTCACAACTCATTCTATACTTAGCTTCTGTACCCTGTAGCTGCCCTTCAAAGTGGTAACTCTTTTACATATCAAATGAAGGGCCATGAAACTGGCCCAACAAATGATAAGCCCGCTAAATATAACTGTCGCTAACCCTCTGGCCCAGTGACTTCGTAAGGCATTTAGGGTAAGTGGTGGCAGTCTGTTTCCGCAGCAGTAGAAATAATAAAGATAGCCCATTCTGCATTTTATTCTTGGTATGTTGTGTTATCTTGACATTGCAGTAGTTATGGAACCTAGTTAAAAAAAAAGTACAAATGGAATAATATACATATCATTCCATTATTATTCTTTTATTGCTATTAGCATAGCAAAGTTAGCTTATATAGACAATTTTATGTTTGAAATGTTATTTCCTATATCTATAATGTAAGACCGTAAAACCTTCTAATGTAATCTGCTACCTAAAAAGTTTGTCCTTGTTCTGCACTAAGTAATCGATAAATGAATAATTGTTTCTCCTACTTCTGGAAATTCATGTTATTACGAATTCTTGGACATTTGGCAGAGAGTAACCTGCATGTATAACATAGTGTATGACATTTCTAACGCCCACACTAATACATATAAATAATTATAGCACACCTACACTCAGACATGTTCTACACAGTTATCAAAAACTCATTTGAATATTGCTGTAGTAATTGACACGGAAATCGACGTTCAAGATATTTGGTAGATTAAAAAACGTTTTCTGTTGAAGAAACCTGAACTTTCACAACACAATAAAATAGAATTATTGGAGAATTAACATCAATATTACGCACTCTTAGTAATAGTTCTCTTTAACAGTTGTTCTTTTATATTCAAACTTAAAATATGGTAAAAATAAAACTATATTTTAAATGTTATTTATATCTACTATAAAAGTAACTATTCTTCACCAGAAGGTTTTCACAAATTTGGTCACCTTACCTTTCTAAACTTCTTCTTGTGGCCATAAATTGGATACATTCAAAAGATTGTGGTTCTCCAATCGTGAGATCAGTTTTATTTCCAATTTTTGAGCAAATTACTGAAACCCTGCATATGACCAGAAAACCGTTGCAAAACTAATTTAGATTTTAATTAATATAATATATCTAAAAATTATTTTTTATTTTGTCCGCAAACCAGGCTTCCGCAGCTTCTATTACGTCATCGTTGGAAAAAACCTTTTAGACTTTTTTCAGTTTCGGGAGTTTCGAATAATTCGAAGTCTAAATCACGAATTGTTTGCATGACAAAATTCGATTTGTATGCAAGGGCACTGTCCTGCAAAAACAAAACACGTTTGGACAACTTTCCGCGTCTTCTCTCCACATTTTTTTCTCGTAAAGTGATCAGTAAATAATAATTCCCAGTTATCGTTCCTCCATTATCCAGGAAATCAATCATTATTATTCCATGGCAATCTCAAAAAGCTGAAGCAAGAACTTTTTCAGCAGATTTTTGAACACGAAACTTCTTAGGCTTTGGAGAACCAGAATGTCTCCATTCCATAGATTGTTCCTTTGTTTCTGTGTCGTAGAAATGTACCCAAGTTTCATCCACAGTAACAATATGGATTAAAACGTCTCCATAATTTTCAAAGCGAGCACAGATCGAACGTAATGTTTCACTCTTCTACGCTTCTCGTCAACATTCTGACATTTGAGGCTCCATTTTGAAGAAATTTTTCTCATGTCCAAATTGACGTGAACTATGTACATATATTATGGACGCCACTTTAGCTCAACTGGCGCTCCCGATCGGTGTTCATCTTCGATGAAAAATTTACCCCTTTTGGAGCTTGCACTCCAATTTTTCACGGTCGCATACAAAGGACATTGATCGCCAAGGCTATTAAATATATCTTCGTAAATCTGCTTATTTCTTAACCCCTTTAAATACGCGTACTTAATGATGGCTCGGTCGACATCCGTTTTTTTTTTCAAATTTTGGTTAGACTTTTTGACGTGACAGTTTGCATTGACTCTCCTAATACGTTATTTTTCGTTACTATGGTATCGCAGCATTTCCTTTATCTACGGAACCGGTCTAGTCTAGTATTAATACATCCTTATATGCAAAAGAAAAACAAAAAAGGGGATATACTGGCAAACCTAAGAATGGGACACCTCAGCAAAGGCGTGTAATACAATATAGCAATGAAATTGGATTTGGAGATAGCAAAGTCGAGTTATTTCCAATCAATTTTGCCTCATTATATTGTTATGAAAAATTAACTTCCGATTGGAATTGTTATAAACTTTGCACTAAATATCAAAGCACTTTTGTATAAATCTTAACTTTTTACGTGTTGCGCATAGATGGCGCGAACAACAGTTACACAATATTAATTATTTGTTTTAAAATTTTGGATTTTGTCCTACCTAAATTAATTTACAATTTTTTTATAAAGTTACTGATTCAACAAAACAATTATCTCCGAAATACATGTTTTGGTATAGACACTAAATAACTAATTAACTTTGATAGGATTTTCGGGTTGGTTTTCTGGCCCTTTTGCCGCGAGATGGTGTGGTTGGAAAATTGTCTTTAGACTTATGATACACTTGGGCATTTCGTTGTCGATAGTCAAAGAATAAAGAAGCGTTGCAGTCTGGTGGTCTTTTATATCCGCCGATTATCATCTATTGTTAGTAGTTGCGAATCTGTTTATTGAGCCGAATTTCAGTGTGAAATACTGCGGAAAAGAATCTAGTGTTGTTCAAGAAAATAAATATAATATCACAACAATATATACATATGAAAATATTAACATTCGCTGAATCATTTATTTTTAGTTTTACAAGCTAGTAAATTACATTTATGACTATTAGCTCAATATCAAACTGTATCGCTTACCATGACTAAATATATAAGCGAATAATCGTTATATGTGTCTATTTACGCCAGATTTGACTTTCCCTTGACCATGATCGAGCAGAAACTTTATCGAAAGTTTGTTTACAATCATCGGTTGACCTCTATTCATCAATATCCACTTCTTAAATAAATCATAGAAGCGTAATCGTCTTATCAAAACATTATTGTAGCACGTTTATATACGAATTAACTGCGTACCCGCAATAACTTTATATTTGCTTTAATTTCGTACGTTCGGTAAATTTCATCTAGTGTATCGATTTTCATTCAAACGGAAAACGCATTTGTCTGCCGCATACTAGTTTCGTATGCACAGTTCGCATTGCGTGGAAACAGGCGTGTAGTGCTCTCGCGATGCATGTGTTTTTAACAATTTCCACGTGCAGGCGTTCGGAGAGTTTATCATCGATTTTACTCGAGGTTCTGTTTATCTGCTATTTATTTGTCGTGTACACGTGTAGGTTTTGATGATACCAATGCAATGCCCAGCGCGTATCTTTTAATCTGGTTGGTATGAGGAAATAGATAGTTGATTAAATTACTTACATACGTGTAATTGTGTAAAATATGCGCTGTCTAGTCGTTTATCAAGAAGAAATTCATATGCATTCGCGCACATTATTGTCCATAATTTTTACTCAATGACAATGAATTGTGTGTAGACAGTTAATCCGATATATTTTTGCAGTTGAGACAGAACTTAGATATATTTTCTAATCATTTTCCTGATACTGCTTTGGGTTTATTTAGGTTTAAACTTTGCTAGATATAATATATACATACGTGAATAATTGCTGATTATAATTAATTAGTTAATCGTTTTATTCGTTACTACTAAACTGGAATAACAGGTACACAACTTAATGTAACTTCTGTATTTGAAGAGATAGAGAAAACATTGCATTAGCAAAATGGTGCATGTTCGAGAGTTCACTAAGAATCCATTTTGAAATGGTACTTGGCATGCGCAATTAGTTTAATATAAAAAAAACTAAAACTTAATTTCTGTTTTTTTTTTTTTTGTATTGGTATTGAATTTAGAGTTACGCAGTTTCAACTAATTCGTAACCCAGTTTGAACTACTTCCGCATGGCAACTTAAATACGATGTTTTGCGCTAGTTGCTGTGCAGACTATTCAGTCCTTTCCACCAAGTTCGTCCTGATGATATCATTTCATATATTCTACAGCCTTCTCCTATATCTTCTGCCAGATATCTTCATCCTCCATATCCTTTTCACTGATTTTTGCTCTGGTAGTCTTATAAACTTGTCGAACCAATGGAGTAGTCTTGGTTCTGTCATTATAGCATCAACCTTCACCTTATGTTTGCTTTGTATACATTCGTTGCTTAGTTTGTTCATTCTTATTACTCCTTCGATTCTTCTCAGGGGTTTTGTTTCAAGCGCTTGAACCTTGCTGAATTAGCATTCTTTCCAAATAAACGGAAAAATTATCTTCTACTAGTACTGGTAATATAATTTAGTTCCTTTCCTAATGTTTTTATTGTTGAACAGAGACTTTTTTTCACGCATATTATGTGTTCTTCTTGATATTTACCTGTTCAATTATTTTTCCTAGATATTTAAACTTCTGCACCTTTTGCTTTGTTTTTTTCTGCAATGTAACTTTGCTTATTTTTCGTTCTTTGCTATTAAGAATACATTCTTTGGTTTTTTTCAATATTTATTACCACACTTACTTTTAGTAATTCTTAGTTCCAGACTTGTAAAGTGCTTTTGCAGATTTTTTTCGATAGTTCCAAACAGGTAGTTACTCTTCTTGTATACCTATACGGGCTGATTTTTTGAAAACGACCCACCTCAAAAATTTCCAAAAATACGTCTACTTTTAATTCAAGGGGGAAATAATTTGACATATGAATTACACTTTTGACGTTTACATCAGCGCCCCCCACGGGTACCCACCCCCATAAATTTTAAATGGAATGCCCCAGCGTCTAGTATCTCAAATAAAAGCTTATTTTATTAGGATTACGGTGATGTATCATTTGTTCACTTTCTATCTAATTAAACATCGAAAAATGATCGATTTCATAATATATAATCATCCAGACAGTTGGGTGTAAAAAGTGTATAAATAAAATAAAAGAAGCCGTTGACGTTATTTTTAATAACTGTCACATTAGTAATTTTCATTCAACTTCATCTTCTTACATAAAAATGGTGTACTTTATTGCTGAGAGGGTAGAAGTTATTTACATTTATGGTGCTGAGCAATGCGCTCGTGGCACAGCAATAATTTTCAATGAAAGGCATCCAGATAAGCATATGGATCATAAATACGTTCGCGAACTTGTGCAAAAATTTGAAACAACCGGATCAGTAGGGAACAAGAACAGGCATGCAAATAAGATAATAGATGAAGTGGCGGAAATGTGGAGGTAATTGGGAATTTTACCATGGAGCCAACGAGCTCTTTGCGTCAAGTTGCAGCATCCTCTGGACTTTCTTACTCGTCGGTACGTAAAGTCACACAGATGCGTAAGTTTCACCCTTTTAAAATGCAAATAGTGCAAGAGCTTAGTAAGGGTGATTGCGACCGCCGACTAGAATTTTGCGAAACTATGACCCAAATGATTACTGCAAATTTTGGGCAGGAATACTAGGTGATTCCATTGTTGGGCCAATTTTCTTTAGAAAAACATTGACTGGTGATATTTATTTAAATATATTAGAGAATATCATCGATCCCCTAATAACTGAGAAAGTGGAACACCAGCTTGATGCAGAAGGTAACCAAATCCTCGATGAACACGAATTTTTTTTCCAGCAAGATGGTGCTCCTCCGCATTATGCATTCGTAGACGTGGAACGATTGAGTGGCCTCCGCGACCACCAGACTTGACAAGTCCTGACTTCTTCTTGTGGGGTCATTTAAAGTCAGTAGTTTATAAAACTCAACCAATAGATTTAAATGATTTACGTCAAAGAATTATTAACGCGTGTAGAAATATTCCACGGCAAACTTTTGAGAAAGTGAGACAAGAATTTGAAAACCGGCTTTACTACTACATGGAGAACAACGGTGCACATTTTGAACAGTTTTTGTGAATATTGTTATTTGCTTTTTATTATTCTTTTTAATTGTTATTGTCACATTAAAAAGTTACTGTTCGTATTCTAAAACAAGAATAATTACTTTTCGATGCTAAATTAAACAAAAACTGAACAACTGATACATCACCGTAATCCTATTGAAATAAGATTTCATTTGAGGTGCCACACGATGGGTCATTCCATTTAAAATTTATGGGGGGTTACCCGTGGGAATACTGATGTGAACGTCAAAAGTGTAATTCATATGTCAAATTGTTTTCCCCTTGAATTAAAAGTAGACGTATTTTTGGAAATTTTTGAATTCCTTATAGTTTCTGAAATATTTGAGGTGGGTCGTTTTCAAACAATCACCCCGTATAATGAGAAGTTATAGAAGACAGGAGAAGTAACTAATCTCTGTCGAGTCTATCAAGAGCTTTCTCCAGATATACAAAGCGAACATATAGTTTTTTACTGGTTTTCAACTAGTTGCCTTAAAATAAACATATGATCTCCTATTACTTTTCATTCCATATCAGCCATTGAAATCGAATCTTATTTGATTTCGAGTTGGAATAATATTTTATAAAATGCTTAAAGCATTGTCAGAGAAAGCTTCTGAACAGTATATAGGTTTTTTTCATCTGGTACAGTACTGGTTTCCATACTAGTACCATCAGCATACTACGAAACTACCACCCAAACACACATCAGAGTGAGGCACAGAATGGAATTCTGAAGAATCAGCAGGTATTTCTTAAAGTTTAAAGATCGGCGGGCCATTTTCTCGCCATTCACATTTTTACCAATTTGAAGGACGGTTTCTTGCTTACTGTGGTAAGAACTAAGCAATTATTGGTCGTAATTTTTCCAAATTTCCTAATTTGTTGACATAATTTAAAGATCTGAAATTAAACTTTCGCAGCTTAGGTGATACTTTTGCTCCACACAAGTAGTTAGCGAAATGTCTGTCCAGTCCTCAAGGTTACTGATGACACCCATTTATCCCCCATATTGTAACATTAGCTGATTCCTAATTGTAGTTTCCTTTCTGATTTCATCCATTTATAATATTTTGATTTGACAAAAGTATAAACTCTTTCTGCCAATGTCAAAATCTAAGATGACATTTGTAAGAAATAAACAACATCATGATGGCCAGTATACTATTAAATAGAAACAAAGAGAAACAAACGCATTAGAGGTAACACAAGGATGTAGCGTTTTTTTGTGAAATATGTTTCTAAAGTCAATTGTCACAGATCAGTTTTCTCTTGGAGATTATTAGGAAATTGGTATTACGAGTATCCTGTAAACAAATCATTGTAGAAATGATGAACAATTTAATGATAATATTGACCCAGAGTAAGATATCTACAATTGGTTAACATACTCTCATTTGTCCACAAAATAATATTCTCGAAAGTAGGACTTACGTTCGCTTAGAACAAATACCAGTTGCAAAAATTCAGTTCTTTTTCTGTCATCATGTATCAGGTCTAAATCTTTGAGATGGTTTAAATTGACAGCATTTGCATTTGTTATTTATTTAAAATCTCTGAACTTGCAGACTTTGGCACACACACTCTATAAGAAGCGCTCATATCCACATTGACAACAGGTAGATAGCCGCAGTGGTTAGACGGTTGACTATCGTTGTGGCGAAAAATCTGGATCGACTTACCATTCGCTGTTGGGAGCAAAGTGATTAACAGCGGGGCATTATAAAAGGCGGTATGATGCTGTCACAATACCATTAGACAAACACAAAAGCTACACCGCGAGAGTTGCAGTGATAGCCAGGCAAGCGATACAGCTTACGGGTTCACTGCAACTAACCACCCACCACACATAAAAAAAGACAACACGACAAAACTAATTCTTTTTTCTCTGCATTATTTATACATATATATTTTATAATCACTTTTCTTGATGTTGGAGTCTAAGTTTAAGTCCGACGTTCTTATAGCACTTGATATATGTACCGGCAATTCTTTTCACATTTTTTTCGTATTTTTCGTCTCATCTCTAACTTTCACGCGCACTTTTTTTAGGATATTAACTGCCAACAGCTACTATCTACTTGTTTCTTCCATGACTACCACAATTTTTCAACAATTTGCAACATTTGAAACTGATTGTTCACAAAAGTTACCCATGTTGTCGCTACGAAATCCGAACACCCTGTAGTATTTAATTTGTGCATTTATTCCTTTATTTTTGGATTTTTATCTTTTATGTAAATGTATTATCAAAAAAAATTATCAGTTATGTCTATATGTGTTAATCAAGGCGTATACTCGTACTTAAGAAAAAACCCTAACATGATATGTCAAGCCTTTTTTCGAATATATTATTCTAATCATTTCCTCACCTTAGTACCACATAAATATATACATTTTGATATACTTAAGGAAATACTCATCATAATATTTGGACTTTTGTAAAGAATATTTTCATATGAATCCCGCTTCTATTTACATAAGTAAATACGGAACAGATTACTGATAATGACACGCGACTATATCTTTATTTGTTTCCTGTTTGCCTACAGCAAACAAAAAATTATTGACTTTTTGGGATACACATTCTGAGATCGTTAAAACAAATTTAGTGTAACAAATATCGCTTATTGTAGCACATACATGAAAATCTAACATTATAATCGGTGACATACCTATGCATACGTATCATGGTTTTAGGAAAAAGTTACGCCAACATTATGACATAGCTTAGTAAATAGGATAATTTCTGTTTGCTAACTGTTAAAACGTTTTCGCCAAGTTTCTATTTTCGGATACTCTGCTTTATGCATATTGTTTATGCAAAAACGTTATCTGTATACACATGTTATACAATAGCATGTGTTTTGAAAATCTTTCGTTTGAGACACGCTTGCGATTTGTAACCTTGAAAGTCATAATTAGTCACGTTTCCTGGATAACAATTATTAAGCTAAAACAGTAGCTCGTGGTAAATAGTTAGTTAGACATTTACTTGATAGGAGTGAAATTGCGGCTTAGCACGCGTAATAATATAGGCACTAGAGGAAACGTCCTAATTGGTAACAAGGTTTGCATATTTATTCTTTAATTGTTTTTGAACTCTCAACAATTATGTGTTTATTTATATCGAAGTTGTTATGATCCTCTAAAAAATATAAACAACTTATCGCAATTAACGCTGTAATACACATCTGAGGTATAATAATTTTAAGAATTACTTGTTGATCACGTTTGCAGTTTTTCTTACAGAGGTGTGTGCAATATTTGCGCAAATAACGTGTAAAAGTTGGATATAATTTAAACGTCATCTTATTTATAATCAGGCGCCTACGCCGTGCAGTAAACGACATGTTTTTCCTATTTATTTTATCTTCTTTCGCAAGACTCACGGTATTTTATTTGTTCCTTGGTTTTGTACCAGATATGAAATAAAATTCTTTAAGAAGAAGATAAATAAAGCAAAATTATTTTATATCTATTTGATTTATATAATTCTAAACAACTATTCCAGTTATTGTTTATTTTGCACATTCTGCTTAATTAAACTATTTATTCATAGACGAAACTGGTTATTCTTGTGGTATAATTGTAAGGAAGGAGAAGCGTTATATACAAAAATCCTTATCAGGACTATGAATGAGGAAGGTGTTTTCAAGTAATAATTCCAGTTAAACTGAGTGATATTTAATCAAATACATTGAATTAGGTGGTCTATATTAAAGAAGTATATGTTTTGAAAATCTGTTGCAATGACTAACTTGCAACAATTGGTTAGTGTCAGTTCGTACTTGAGAAAGAGTATTTCCTTTAAGTTTGTCCTTGGAGTTCATAAACATAGTGGCATGGAAAATTTCTATACATGCTTTCAGGACATTTGGTTGCGGAAGCCGTGCGTAGGATACATATTTAAACCAGCACCATACGATTTATATTGAAAAGTATTTTGCAGTAATCTTCAATTCAGTATTCATATAATGCAAAAATTTAGAATTAGTGTGGTGCAAGAGGGATGTACTTTTGAGAAATTTGAACTCTGAATGAGACCATGAAGCAATGACAAGCTTAAGAAAATCTATGCCTTAATATAGGACATAAATAAAAAATACTGTTATGAAAACTTTTTAGAATTTGATTGAGGGCTACAGGGGTTGTCATTCCTGTCAAAAAATACGGACCTGTACCACTGCAGCGCTAGAGGTACTGCTGGGAATCACGCCGGTGCACATTTACATCCAAATACTAATCCCTATACAATACAACTTCGATCAACCCTACAAAGTGGTCATTGAAAGCCGTACTAAGTCGTACGAGTCCGGTCTGACGCATGAATGTATATGCAATTTAAGACAATTGGGACGCAATAACCACGTAACGCTTTAGTGGGTCCCAAGCCATCAAGGGATCGAAGGGAACGAAAAGGCAGATAAGCTTGCCAAAGAAGCAGCTAAAATACCTTCATTGGATCTTATCCCTGTTGTCGACTGCAAAAGAGCCACCTAAAACGAGCGTTAACAAATACAAGGATAACAGAAAGGCCTCTCACTGGCAGAATACGCCAGGACAAAAGCAGGCGAAGGCATTGTTATCAAAATCACCTAAGACAGCAAAGTCGTACAGGGTTTCTGACAGGTCTTGTGACCCTGAAGTACCACCTACATAAACTCGGAAAAGCTGCAGATCAAATCTGCCGCCTATGCCAAGAAGATCTAGTTTACAAGCTTTCTTGCGTTTACAAAGGAATAAATAAGAAAAAGTTTATATTTTCCCATTCAACAAACACCCAGCGCAATGTTAGACTTTTGTCTTAAATACTAAAATACTGCAATTTTGTTCATTACACAATACTATACTTTATACATCTCAAGGGGCATTTAGAAAAACGATCGAACGGGCACGAGCAGAAGAAAGTTTGATAAGCGCTTCAAAGGGTAAGACATTACTTAATATACAAGCTGTACATACATAGTTGCATATAAGACTAGACTGCCAGGCAAGAGAAATTCTGCATCCCTATTAACAAAGTACCTAGAACATTTTTCTTGTGTACATTTGTTTAAAATGTATGTTTAAAATCGATATTGATGTCTTTATAAAGCGAAACATGATTTCCGCCATCATCATTCCACATTAACCACCAACAAAAAAGCAATTAGTGTCTTTATTGATTTGAGCAAAGCTTGCGATCTTGTTAATGATAAGATCCTACTTGATAACATGTATAATTTTAGGCTCCAGGGTGACTTTTCCTTTTAAGATCTATGAATGAGCTTCCCGAAATATGCACCAACGGTAATATTGCCGATGGTGTGCCCTACGTCTGTTCTGCAGATGATATTGACGAAACAATCGTAGTAAAACAAATATTGCATTAATCTTAAGATTAATCTCATAAGACAATATTTATAAATTTCACACTTACATAGGATCAGATAGCTAAATTCTTGTTATCTCGTGACAACAGAGCTTCTACAAGACGTTGTCATGTGTTTGCTATACATTGCATAAAGTCTCTCACATCCCGTCGTAGGGGGAATTATTGACCTATTGCGGTGCTGACATGAAATCAGGATGTAAGAACGTGTTGTTACTGTTTGTATGTCATCCAGAAATAATTTTAGCTACAACTATCATACAAAACATGGTAGGTACAAAAATTCGCTTACGCAGTGCTAAAGCTGTCTGAAGCATCAATCCATAATTCTGGATTAAAACTGTGAATCGTAAGATGTTATTATTTCCACCTACAAGATCCTTCAGTCGATAAAGAGTGTTACATATCGATTGTAGTCTCGATTTTACGCAGCTTATGTCCCGTTCTTAGCTCATACTATTTTCTATTAACATGTCTAAAAACTTTATATGTTCCTCCTATTTTATTGCTTTATTATTAAGGCGAATTAGAACCATATGTAAAATAAATAAAGATTGCTCGTTTAGGTACAATATAAACCAACCATACATATTATAATTCTAATAAAAATTCTATATACCATATACACAAAATTTTAGCTAGAATGCTAAAAAAGAATAGGTGCCACAAATTGCACAACTTTAAATAAAGAGGAATATATTGCAACAATGCCACTTATACACGTGTAGTTACTGATACGCGAATACAACGCCACCTTTCCACCTCTACTTGCTTCTGCCTTCCGCTAGACGCGACAACTATGTACAATGCTGTGAATCCCAAACTCTAATTTATTATATTTAATTGTTTTTGATATACATACACGAATTCCACAGTCAAGGGACTTTGAACCGTTCTATTGATTTTTGAGCATAAACTTTTAAGCTGTATAGTACATACCTACAATGTATGCATCAGCGATATTGTTTCGATTCTATATCTATTGATTTTCGAAAACTGTACACATGCCTTATCTGTAATTATTCTTAACTATGAATGCTAATCCAGGAAATACATAATAGATATATCTATACGTACTCGTAACATTCACTTCATTGACGATTTTTTGCCCTGCGTGTGTGTGTGGTGAATACAGATATGTATGTATTAGGCAGCGCGTGTCAAAATTAGCCGCGAAATATCACTAATCATTAGTGTACTATGTATGTATTCGTCATTATTTGTATCGTTGATACATGAACTTTTACTTGTGAAATTATTTTGATTTAATAAATATAAATATATTTACAAATTTAATATGTAGATAAATTTATTAATTTTTTAATGTCTGTGGATGTGTCTACTAATTTTAAGTAGTTTTAATCGATATCAATCATAATGTCTTCGTACTTTTAATAATTTTACTTCCTTCTTTGTTTCCAGTCACCAAGTAGATTTTTCAATTTGCAACATCGAAAAATAAATAGATTAAACATTTGAATTATATGTTGTAAATATATGTTGTAACAAACCTATACCGCGGTAGTACCAACGCGCACCGTACCACCCTCTACGTTAGCGCCCCTGTCGCCAGCGACCCGGCTTCGCCCACGCACCCCCACTACCGAACATTCCCGAGCCCTCACGGACCACGGACTGGGGACTACAAAAGGAGGCCACCCGGGCCGTAACAGTCAGTCTGACGCCGGACTCGCCCCTAAGGGAAACCAGGAAGCACTGGAAGGTCTTCCCCTTTGGTCAGGTGCACTGTTGAGGTCTCTGCCTATGGTATCCCAAGATTAGGACGGTGAATCTAGCCGACACGACGCCGACGTCAGGTGCCGTCCCGACGCGTCCCGCCGACCGCTACGTCACTTCCATTCTTTTATTTAATGACTGATGTGTATATTATTATGTATGAAATAAAGCATTTTAACAATACTCGTGAGTCGTTACAACTGGCGCCCAACTAAGTGGCCCGAAGCCAAGACGGGAAGAGAAGGTCTCCAAGTCGAAAGGAGCACTGTCCAAAAAGGTCCCCAGTCCACGGGAGCACTGTCCAGAAAAGGTCTCCGCGAGCACTGTCCAGAAAAGGTCTCCGCGAGCACTGTCCAGAAGGTCTCCAAGTCGAAAGGAGCACTGTCCAGAAGGTCTCCAAGTCGAAAGGAGCACTGTCCAAAAAGGTCCCCAGTCCACGGGAGCACTGTCCAGAAAAGGTCTCCGCGAGCACTGTCCAGAAAAGGTCTCCGCGAGCACTGTCCAGAAGGTCTCCAAGTCGAAAGGAGCACTGTCCAGAAGGTCTCCAAGTCGAAAGGAGCACTGTCCAAAAAGGTCCCCAGTCCACGGGAGCACTGTCCAGAAAAGGTCTCCGCGAGCACTGTCCAGAAAAGGTCTCCGCGAGCACTGTCCAGAAGGTCTCCAAGTCGAAAGGAGCACTGTCCAAAAAGGTCCCCAGTCCACGGGAGCACTGTCCAGAAGGTCTCCAAGTCGAAAGGAGCACTGTCCAAAAAGGTCCCCAGTCCACGGGAGCACCGCCAAGAGTTTTCACGAGCCCTGTCCAGAGGGTTTTCCCGCTGTTAAGAAGCCATCCGAAGGAAGCGTCACATGGAACACGTCGGCCTTGGCCTAGGTCTGACGTCGGTTGCCATAGCCTTTTGGTTCCTGTTCCGTCACTTCTGGCAGAAACGAACTACCGAGCCCGTCACTGAGGAAGTCGAACTCGAGGACCGCACAAACTTTGCGCAGGGAATTCTCCGCCCGGAACAAAGGATTGACGTATGGTAAGGACGCGACGCACCTCCTACGACATGGCCGTCCAACTATCCGAGGATCAATTCCGCGAACTGATGCGCACCGCCCAACCTCAGCACAGAAACAGACACTTCACTCAGTGCACTGCCCGCTTCGATGGAACCCGAACCCAGGCCGCGGTTACGGAATTCCTGACCGCCATAAAAATATTCAAGTCCGTAGAAAGGATCACGGACGCCGACGCCCTCACCGGTTTGCCGCTGTTACTCACCGGCGAGGCCAGCACGTGGTGGAATGGAATAAAAGGTACCATCGCCACTTTCTCAGACGCCACCCAAGCCATCCAGCTTGCCTTTGCCCCTCAGAGGCCAAATTTCCGGGTATTTAGCGAAATCTTTGCTTGTACCCAGACCGCAGAGATGACGACGGATCAGTTCGTCACCTCCCAACGGGACAGATTCTCCCAGCTCTCAGAAGACCTGCCTGAGAAGTGGCAGATCGATATGGTGTACGCCCTATTACGCTCCAAGATCAGGGATCGCGTACCCCGCGACGACGTCACCACCTTCCAGGACCTCCTGAAGAAGGCCCGAGTAATTGAAGCCGCCGAACGAGACCACAAAGGCCTCAAACCCGCAAAACCTGCCGCCGAGCCCGCTCGAGCCCGAGTCAAATGTGACTTCTGCAAGAACTTCGGACACCCCGTATCCGAATGCCGGAAGAAGGCCCGTACCCAAGCACCCACGGAGGAAGCGGCGCCCCGTCCTAGCACCAGCACCCCAACGAACCCCATCCAGTGTTACGGATGCGGCACCCCAGGGGTCATCCGCCGGAACTGCCCGCGATGCTCAAAGGCCCCGGTCCCCGTCAGTTTCTGCTACGCGGACACGCAGTCGATGGAGCGACCAGCCGTGGAAATCACCATCCACGGGATACGAGGCACCGCCTACCTCGACAGTGGAGCGAAGGCCACCCTCGCTAGCCCGGAGCTTTACCGGATTCTAGCCCAGTTCGGACACAGTTTCGCCGAGAAGACCATCAACCTAGTCCAGGCCGATGGGAAAAGCCGGATCACGACGGTGCGCTCAACCACCGTCCCCGTCCTGCTGAAAGGAAGAACCATCAAGACCACGTTCCTGGCCCTTCCCGACACACCAAACGCCAAGACTCTATTGGGAGTGGATTTCCTGCACGACGCTGGTTTAGTTGTCGATTACAAGCATGCCCAGTGGCACTTCCATGGGAATCGGCATCAATGTTACGGTTTCCTACCCAAGGACCAACAGCCCCTCCACCCTGAGGAAATGCAAAAACCCAAGCGTTCTCATGGTCAAAGCCCCAGCCTCACAGTCCCAATCGCCGGACTGCTCCATGAGCAGCAACCACCCTCTGGCCCGACCGAGCCAGAACCCATGCAGTGTGACCACGAGTCACAGCTCATCGAGGGATATGGACCTACTTATCCCGCACCCCATGCGGAGGACATCCGCCATGCAGCCCAAGTCCTGCAACCCCTGGACAGCCAGTCCCGCGCTGCCTATATGTGGAACGACGCCCAACAAGTACTGGACGCCATCTGGCCCACCACCGCCAACGATCTCGAGACCCTAGATCTCGCAGCCATGGAACCCCGTCCACTGTGCCTACGTACCGACGAAGGTACCCACCTCAACGCTGATGAAGCCGCCCAGCTGAACGCTCTGTTAACGAGCCGCCCCGAGCTGTTCCAGCTCCGAGGACCGCCTACCCCCGTGGTCACCCACCGCATCGACACCGGAGACAAGGCTCCAGTCTCCAGTCCCCCGTACCGCGTCACACCCGGACGCCAGGCCCTCTTAAATGCGGAAGTCCAGGCCCTACTCGACGACAAGATCATCGAAGAGTGCGAAAGCGCTTGGACATCCCCGGTCGTACTCGTCCCGAAGCCTGATGGGAGCATTCGCCTGTGTGTGGACTACAGGAAAGTCAACAGCATCACCGTCCCGGACCTGTATCCACTTCCCCGTTTGGAGGACCTACTCCACCTCACAGGACGATCCACCTACATCTCAACGATGGACCTCCGAAGTGGTTATTACCAAGTGGAAGTTCATCCCCGGACCGCGATAAGACCGCCTTCATCATAAGCACCGGAATCTATAGGTTTCGGCGACTGCCTTTCGGATTAAGAAACGCCCCGGCCACGTTCCAGAGACTCATGGACAAATTTAAAACGCGTGTGCCCCATGTGAACGTGCTCGTCTACCTCGACGACGTGATAGTGCTTTCCTCAGATTTCACCGCGCATCTCCGCGACCTGAGTGACTGTTTTGATGCACTGGCCCAGTTTAGACTTCGTATGAACCGTGAGAAGTGTCATTTCGCATGTGGTGAGGTACGATACCTAGGACATGTAATATCCCGCGAAGGAATCCGTACCCGCCCGGACAAGGTCGCTGCCATATCCCAGATGGCCGCCCCCAGGAATGTCAAAGAGCTGCTGACATTCCTGCAAACGTGCAACTGGTACCGCCGGTTCATTCCCCGCTTCGCCGAGGTTGCCCGCCCGCTAACCAACCTGACGAAGAAAACCGCTGTGTGGACATGGACCACACCTGAGGAAGAAGCTTTCCAAAAGCTCAAGACCGCCCTAACCACCGCCCCAATTTTGCGACAGGCCGAGCCAGGATCCCCCTACATCCTGAGGACCGATGCCAGCGCCTACGCGATAGGTGCAGTATTACTCCAGGGGAGGGACCCGAGGAGCATCCCGTCGAATACGCCAGCCGCCTCCTGCTGCCTGCCGAGCGGAACTATTCGACCACTGAACGGGAAGCCCTGGCCATCGTTTGGGCCGTACAGAAGTTTCGAGGCTATATCGAAGAAGCCTCCACGGTGGTCATCACGGACCATCAGCCTCTCAAGTGGCTGATGTCACTCAAGTCGCCCAGCGGACGGCTTGCCCGATGGTCATTGCAGCTGCAACCCTTCAATTTGGAGATAGGCTACGGCCCTGGAAGAGCGAACGTTGTTGCCGATACCCTATCCAGGCCCCCAGGATCTCCGGATCCCGATCCAATACCCGTGGGATTCGTCTCCATAGACCTCCCGCAAATTGGAGCCGAGCAGCTACGAACGGAGCAACTCAGCGACCCCGAACTAAGGAAAATCACCGAGGCTCTGGAATCCTCCCAACCAGAAGTTGCCTGCCGATGGACTGCCCGAGGATATCTCCTGTTCCAGGGAGTCCTTTACCAGTACTCAGCTGAGGATGACAACGAGGAACCCCGCCTAGTCGTCCCCGAGTGCAACCGTCCCAAAATTCTCCAAGAATTCCACGACGCCCCGGAGGCTGGACATTTTGGAGCTGAACGGACCATCCACAAGATCACCCGCCGGTTCTACTGGCCTGGACTCCGGCGAGCCGTTAAGGACTACGTCCAGCAATGCACCTCTTGCCAACGCTACAAGGCTAGCAACCGGAAACCCGAAGGTCTACTCCAGACCCCTGTCATGTACCAAAGGTTTGAATCCCTGGCCATCGACCTATTTGGTCCCCTCCCAAAAGGACCCGGTGAAGAAACCTGGATCCTGATAGTCGAGGATTGTAGCTCCCGCTGGATCGAGCTATTCGCCCTGCCCCAAGCCACTGCCGAAGCCTGTGCTAAAACCCTCGTTGCCGAGGTATTCCTGCGATTTGGGATTCCCCGCCGAATCATCTCCGATAACGGAACCCAATTCGTCAGCGGAATCATGCAGCAGATTTGCCACTGCCTAGACATAGAGCAGAAATTTACCCCCGTGTACCACCCCGCAGCCAACATGGTGGAACGCAAGAACAGGGACATGAAGACCCTATTGGGTATCCTAGTGGGTACCTCCCACACGACCTGGCCCGAGAAGCTGCCATCAATCCGGTTCGCCCTGAATACGGCCCACTGCTTAAGCACCGGACGAACCCCAGCATTCCTGACTTTTGGTCGACAACCCCGGACCCCGAGTGAGATCACTCATGATTTCCGAACCATCGTCCAGAGTGAAAACTTCATTCCCGAAATTACCCCGAGGTTACTGCAAATAGCAGAGACGCTGAAGGACGCCCAGGAACAACACACCCGAGAGCAAGAACGCCGGAAGGAAACCAGCGATCAGCACCGGAACCCTGCCACCGTCTACAGCCCTGGAGACTACGTTTGGGTCACCTCCCATACCCCCAGCAATGCCGCCAAGGGGTATACAGCCAAACTCAGACCCCGGCGTGATGGACCCTACGTCATCCTCGCTGCCAAGGGCCCATGCAGTTACGAGGTCGCCGCCCAAGAAGACCCCACGACGCCCCTCGGAGTATACCACTCCTCCGCTTTGAAGCCCGTTCCTCCCGGACAACTGCCTGAGAACCCAGTCGTCCCACTGCGCCGCCGAGGACGACCCCGCACCCAAAACACCCAAGGACTCAGAACCTCGACGAGGACGCCCCACGGTTCTGAAGGGGAGATTGTAACAAACCTATACCGCGGTAGTACCAATGCGCACCGTACCACCCTCTACGTTAGCGCCCCTGTCGCCAGCGACCCGGCTTCGCCCACGCACCCCCACTACCGAACATTCCCGAGCCCTCACGGACCACGGACTGGGGACTACAAAAGGAGGCCACCCGGGCCGTAACAGTCAGTCTGACGCCGGACTCGCCCCTAAGGGAAACCAGGAAGCACTGGAAGGTCTTCCCCTTTGGTCAGGTGCACTGTTGAGGTCTCTGCCTATGGTATCCCAAGATTAGGACGGTGAATCTAGCCGACACGACGCCGACGTCAGGTGCCGTCCCGACGCGTCCCGCCGACCGCTACGTCACTTCCATTCTTTTATTTAATGACTGATGTGTATATTATTATGTATGAAATAAAGCATTTTAACAATACTCGTGAGTCGTTACAATGTAAAGTTTGAAGGAGGCACAACTAACAAAAACCTCAATTTTCCTAAGTAGTAATTTAAGTATGAATGTCAAGAATGAAACAATTACTTCGATCAATATTAAGGCTTTAAGACTTCAAAAATCCATAAAATAAACCACCATGTTGGAAAGTTCAGGTAACTTAAAAAGGTACACTCAAGATTGCATTAGAGAAGAAGGAAGATCCATTATTGTTATACTTCATCAATAATATAATCTTCAAGACGAAAGTGAGAAGAAAAAGAAGCACAATCGTCTAAAATGAAGAATAGACCTCAAGCTATTGTTTTTCAATTTTTTTATTTCTTATCTTGTTTATTCTATTTTTTTACAAAAATTAAAATAAAACAATAGGTTCCATTAATCAAGTTATGTTAGTGTAATATACCTAATAACAACATATTCTAGCATATGTCAGATTTGATTCAATATTTTTGCGATAATAATGTTACATTAATTTTAATATTTTCCCATGATTACTATTTATTATATTATATTATTTCATAAATATGTAATAAATAAAATAATAACAAGGTGAAAACTCACAAATTCATTTATCTAAATCGCTACGTTTTTGAGATATGATGGCACCCACCACAAACTCTTCTTAAAAAAAAGTAAAACATCCAGATTCCAATTCAAACTTATTTTTAATGTGTAGAATTTTCTTTTTATATCTAGATAATATTACATTAAATTTGTTTATATTCTCGACATTTTCTCAATGTTAACGTTTTTAATACACCACCTTGATGATTTCCTTTATTTACAAAACATACCGATGACATTGTAGAGGATAGAAATACTATTTATGTGGCCTTATAATGATGATTTTCATTAAATATCACGGGGAAGGACTTTCTTTCCTAAACAATGATTTCCGTTCTCTAAATAATGTGTATACCTAATTAAATTCTGAACGTACAGTGTTATACAAAAAATTTAAACAGTGATGTACAACTATCAAACAAAGTTGCATAAGCTTTAATTCTGTAAAAAAATATTATAAATTATTACCTAACAAGTATTCAAGTAAATAAAATGAACTTATGCTGTATGTTTCTAATAAACCTTTGTAATTTCCTAATTAACTAGATGACGTATGGATATATAAGGTGCATTAATGTGTCTTAATTTTGAAAATATTTCGCTTACTATTTACTATAGTCTCACAAATAATACTATTCCCTGAGGAATCATTATCACCAGCATCAAGATTATCGAGCTACTTTTTGATTATTATGTTGATTACTTCACAAAATGTAACTCATCAATTTGTAAGACTGTACAAAAATTCAAACCTCCTACAAATGACCAACATACAGGGGTGTCTTCATGTTAAATCAGTCACGCTGTATAACACGCTAGTGAGCTATACGTTATTTTGCCTCACTAGTGAGTTATCGACTGCGTTACCTACTCAAAATCAATATAGTTATCGCCTTATAACACAATGATATTAGATAAAACTGCTTTTGTCTACTTTTTTGCTTTCAACTGTAATTTAAAACATATGGAATCACTCTACGCGATGATACAGCTTATATCCAGCAAGCATCGTTAACAAATACGGAATTCAAATTGAATGAAGCAGTTCACCTCCGCCAAATAATCACTACACCTCAATATAGTTCGTGAGCTCATCACAATAAAAAAAAAACTGCCTATCTAACTTGTAATACCCTGATATTATCTTCAGCAATTTTAAAATTAAATTTAAAAAATAAACACAAAGAGATATTTTTGAAGTGTCCTGTGTTGGCTACATTGTGTAATTGTTGGCAATACTGTGTAATTGGTAAATATTTATTTATTTAGGTGGTTGGATTTACAATTTATATTTCACTTATGATAAATATCAATGTAATGAGGTTAGTTTATCTTGAAGAAGTATACGAACGAAATTTATTAGAAACGCAATAATAATTAGGTTACAACTAGGAGGTTAGCTACAATAAGAAAACATGTAATAGGGCAGTATAAGTGCGGATTTATGCAAGGCAGATCAACAACAGACGCTATACACAACCTGAAACAAACAATGGAAGAGACACACGAGTACAAACTTAATATGCACATGCTCTTTATAGATTTTCGGCAAGCTTTTAATTCCATTAAAAGGACACAGTTAATGGAAGCTATTAAAGAACTTGGAACACCCGCAAAGTTAAGGCGACTCATAGTGATGACGATGAAAGACACAAAAATGACGGTTAAAACATTGAAAGGCGAAACAGCAGTGTTTGAAATCAATAAAGGAGTAGGGCAAGGTGATGCACTGTCGGCAACATTGTTCAATCTTGCACTGGAATATGTAACCAGAAATTTAAACAGGGGCACGTTGAAAACACAAGAAGGACAGATAATGGCATATGCAGACGATATCCTACTAATAGCAAAAAGAAGGGATATACTAGGCAATATGCTAGAAGAAACAGTACGGGAAGGCAATATAATGAGACTAAGGATAAATGAAGATAAAACAAAAATAATGGAAACTGGAAAGAAAATAACAACAGGCATAATACTCAATGTGGGAAACTACAAATTTGAGAAGGTGAATAAAATGAAATACCTGGGAGTTCGAGTTACCTCGAATGATGGAAAGAGGGAAACTGAAATAAAGGAGAAAATAATAGCCGTAAATAGAACATATAACGCAAACAAGAAAATGCTCAGAAGCAAACACCTTAGTAAGAAGACCAAGACAAGAATGTACGAAACATTGATAAGACTAGTAATGATGTATGCTGCGGAAACGATGACGATGACACAACGGGACGAAGAAAAATTAAGGATACTGGAAAGAAAAATATTAACAAAAATACTGGGACCAGTAAAGGTGGCGCATGATGAATATAGGATAAGAATGAATCACGAACTAAAACAGGAAAAGACATTGTGCAAAGAATTAAAAAATAGAGAATAAAATGGCTTGGTCATGTATGGAGAGCAGGAGACGAGGCACATATAAGAACATTAATGACATGAAGACCTAGTGGTTTAAGAAGAAGGGGGAGACCCAGATCGAAGTGGATGGAAGAGGTAACCAGGGATCTAGAACAAAAAGGCGTTAGGAATTGGCAGAGAAAGGCGATGAATAGAAGGTTATGGAGGACAATAAGCCTGAACGATGATCTAAAATTAGTAAATGGGGACTGATCCACCTCACACAAAGGATCTGGAGATCTTCGAAAGGAGAAGCAAAACTCCTTGTAGGAGTGTACAGCCATTTTATATACATATATGTAATTTGAGTTTTAGTGCTTCATGAGCATTTCTATACGAAATAAGTGTCATTTAAATACTTAATGCTGTATAACAAATTAAATTAAATTAATTACAATTTATTTTTTACCGGTTTCAGTAGATCGCTTTTGTACAGATTTAGTGGGACTAACATCCATTCGCTATCTAATGCCTGCGACAACAACTTAGGTTAACACGGTTGGTGCTTTTTCAAATTTATGTTTCAAAACATTTCTGTTTCCGTAAACTTTTTAATTACGTACTCTTTAGCAATAACGAGGGAACATGTCCCAGTTTATATCCAGACTAGAAATTAGCGAAAAGTAATTGAAGCAGGAATATATTTTGCTGTAATGGGTGCAGCTGGAGCGGCTTCCTAATGCTAGTTAAAACTCTCGCTACAAATAAAATTGCGCTGTTGCATATCCGGGACACTATCATTCCTGACCAGATTCGAACTGAAAGCTAGTGAGCTGTCACTATCGCTGGCTAGTAATTTTTGATGCTACGGTAATTTATTTTATAAATCGAACATAATTTTGAGTAGGTACACTTGACCTAGTTTTTAACATGCTTAACTTTATTTCATTTTGTTTCAGGTAAGACACGGGACACTACATCATTTCTCTGGTTCGCATTCTAAAATACGTAAGTATTGTAGTAGTATACTATCATTTACATAATAAACTATATTTATCGCTACTCTCACACAGATATTCGCTAAGAAGATTAGTACTACGTATAAAAATTAGAGTTAAGAATGGAGTCATTCAAAATATACCAAATAGTAAATAAAAAAGTGATATTAAACATGTCAACGACTTCATAAAGAAGCGATAATAAACTTCTGCCATACATTTTCTGTTAATATGCACTTTCTAACAGCACATTCATATACGTAGGTATATACTACTGCACGCACAACTCTCGATGAAACTCTCTTTTGTAAAAGTGAAACGTTTCGAGATCTCTACAGAGGAAAGCAACCGCAACAGCTACGCGACAACAGGCCGGCCGACCTACAACAGCTAAAGGAATAACGTATCAATTCATTTCTACGGTATTTACGATGACCAGGAAGTGTTCTTCAGGGTAATATCTGGCGACCGTCTCATTTTATGGTTTTCAATGCATCGTAATGAGTTCGATACTTGGAAAAGTTTTCACAGTGAGAGTGTGGTTGCGCTTCTAACTCTCATTTAATTCTCTTACCGTGTTGCGTGCCAGCTATCCACTAAACTTACACTCGTGACCGTCTTATGCATAACCGTGTAATGTAGAAAAATGATCCTCTATTGGAGTCAAGTTCAGTTGTTTAATGGTCTCAGCGTGCGCGCATTAGATGTATATTATGTACTTACATTGAAGAATAAGGTTTCTACTTCCATCTCTTTCACTTTTGTTATGGTTTGATGAGTAAAACAAGATGTTATGCCTAGTTAAATATTTGTAGGTCTTCGTCGAAGTTTGTAAATAAAATGAGTTAGCTCGAAAAGGATTTACATTTATAAACAAATAAATAATGTAGGAATTGACCTTACTATTAATGTATGTTGATCGGTTATTATTAAAAAGTAAATATTTTCGTTAAAAAGTGAAGGTTGGTATTCTTTCTTCAAAAATATTTTCGGTATACTATTTTCCTTGCACATTGCAATTTTATTTGTAGGCATGTAGACAGACATTCATTCTCGTCTTTGTAACAAAAATTAATGGTAGATATCAGGCTAAATAGGAACGACCATAGTCACTCGCTCCGATCGCTCGTCATAATAGGCAACGGCCTTTATGGGTAAATGTCACAATTTATTGGTTGGATTCTATTTTATTTACCGTTACATATTCTTTTCAACAAAATCTCTAAGATATTTTAAAAATTTACAACAATATTTTTTTAAATATATCGCTCTCAACCAAACTAAAAGTTTTACGATCATAATAAATTGTAAAGTGTATAAATGTCGAACGAGTAATTTTACTTTTATTACTTTGAAAAAAGAAAACAAGCACTTCAGAAAAATAGGAAAGAATAATTGGAGCGGCTTTAAAAAGAATCTAGTTCAGGAAGATAATTACCACATCATTCTTAGATTATAGTTAAACAGCTGAAATTTTAATATTTCGCTGGCATTTGACATCAATTTGAAAAGGTTTAACTTTAGTTTTTCATATGTTGGCACTACCTATTAAATAATATTACGAACTCGGTTTATTATGGAAATCTTTTATTCGAATAAACGCTTCGTCATCTGAAATTTCTGTCGCTTTTTACCAACGCCAGAATCGGAATTACGGTTTCAATGCTGTAAAGAGTAACAACCATCTAAAATTTTCAGGGTTAACGAACACACCATTTAAAATTGAAAAATGTCCCATCGATACCGGTGACATTGACCGCGAAATTAATTTCGTTTTTTTTACTCTCCTTTCTGTTTTTCAATTTAAATGTTAAATTTTCGAATTTCCTGTGGTTGTTTTTCTCTCTTTTATAATATCCATTGTTTACAAATTAGCATATCGCATGTTGTGAACAAAGAGGACGTTTAATTGTCGCTTTTTTTCGCGACAAATACCATTGAAATATTCTGTGTTGGAGAATAAGTTAACCGAGTATGCTGTTTATCTAAAATATCCACATATCGCGTTAACTCAAACAGAAAGCAAAGCACTTTGTTTCCGGAACATTTTCTCCTAATAAATATCATTTTAATCATTCTTTTATAAGTTTGACGTATGTAATTAAAGTGCTTAAATTAATTGGATGAAAACAGTAATGTACGAAAGACCATGCTACAGTTTTTTACCTTCTTTAAGTCTCCATTATTTCTAGATGTTGCAGATATTTTACGAGTAGCTGTTACAAAACTGCTTACATGTAGGTACATATATTATATAATTTTGTATTCCTTCTACTCTTATTGTGTAATTTTTTATTGGTTTGCACTCCTCTTAGCAATAAACCAATTGAAGATTTAGATATTTTGGAAAACTCTAGAACAGGTGTCAACAATAGTAACCACTTGTTTTTATCCTTTTAAGAATAAAAAGGTTTTAGGGTATTGTTGGAGGTGCTTTCCCTGTTATCGGTGAAACATTGAAGACATCTACGGTTATTCCTATACTGAAGGTAAATAATGGTAGGAAGTGTGATGATTTCCGACCTATTAATATGATGATGATGCTAAGGAACAACTGGAGGAATTTATCGAACGAAATAAAATTCTAGCAGACAATCAGTCCCGATTTAGGAAAGGTCATTCATGTGAAACATGAATTGAATTTAGTACTTGCAAATTGGAAGGAAGAAATAGAAAATAATAACAAAGTAGTATCAGTTTTTTTTTATCTCAAAAGAGCCTTTGAAACTATTGATCGAAATCGATTATTAAGAAAACTTTACAACTACAGAATGCGAGGTGTAGCCTTTAAATGGTTAAAAGACTATTTAACAGGAAGATCACAAGTAACTAAATACGAAGATGGAACATCAGAACAACTCTCTAGAGGTCCCGCAGGGTACGATTTTGGGTCCACTATTGTTTATTTTGTACATTGACGACCTGGGAACGGTTTCACAAAATTGTAATATCAACCTTTTTCCGGATAATACACTCGTGAGTGTGTATGATAGTGATACTGAGAGGGCCGTTAGGAAAATGAATATTTCAAAAAATATTTCAAAATGGCTGAAAATGAATAAACTTAAGCTCAATACTTCAAAGACCAAAGCTATGGTAATTGGGACTAGGGTTATTGATAGGACTAGTGTGATAAATTGTGGGATTTCTATTGATGACGTATCTATCGACTTTGTGAAGGAGACATTTCTAAATAAAGCTAGGATTAGAAAGCACACAACTTTTTCCACTGTTTTTTACTGTCGACAACATCTAATAGAAATCCAAAGTTAGATCTGAAATTCTTCAAAACGAAATAAAGCAATCGTAGGGTTTTGAAGTTACAATATCATGTAGGCTGTAAATCGTATAAAGTAATCAGCAACGAATTAATTAATTTGGCATAAGTTTTGTCACTAAATTACTCATAAATCTAATCTTAAAATATTGGCGCCACTCACACGAAAACAAATTGGCTAACTACGATCAAAAAAAATACTAGATTATGATGATTGTTTACCTGTTAATTATTTGGTTTTAATATAAAACTGTATGTACAACTTATCTTACCTACCGTTCGCAGTAATAAAACGACCGTATTGACGTATAAAAAATTGCAAAAGTTTCCACCGTTATTTCCTTAAGGCTTATGCGATTTTGCTGATACTTTACAATCTAATATTTGTCGCCTGGGCGTCGATGCATTTTTTACTAACAGCTTCTAGTAATACAAATACTAGATTTGCGTCAAAAAATCTCCAAAGGGACGCCCATGCCGCAATGTTGAAGCTCTTAAGGTAAGGACAGTATTGACATTCAAAAATTTGCAAAAGGTTGATACGCTTGTAATTAGACATTTTCTTTAAATGTCATGTGTTAATTAATCATTACACCTTCCTTACTGATGTCTGTGCTATGACACAACTTTTACCGGAAGCTCTTAGCAAAGCACAATTATATTTATTTTCAAAGATTTGCAAGATATAGGGACGTTTGTAGTTAAAACATTCTTTGAACGTTTCGCTTTAATTAATTACCTGCCCTCTGCTTACTGGTGCTAATACCACTCTGCCATTCTTACCCGAAGCTCATAGAAAAACCTTACAACTGAACTGAAACTTAAACATTTCCAAAAGGTAGTAAGTACAAAATCTTTGAGTAATACGCTTTAATAAATCATCCACCATTTGCCTATAGCTGCTTGTGCCATGATGGCATATTAATTTTAAAGTTCTTATAACAGCAGAATCTAAAGTTTACAAAATAATTTGGTAACAACATATTTTGGAAGGTGAGAAGGCTTGTTTGTGACTTTCCTCCCTGATAGAATTTACTTTACTGGCGAACTATCTAAATAAATTTGTTCTAGATAATAATAATAAGTATTGTTTAGTGACATAACTAAATTGGTTAACAGTTACAACTGTAATAATTTGTGCTACACATTCAGACTAACAGTGGTCACCTTTGTGTGGATAGACAACACAGTTTTGGCGACAATTTTCGTGCCAACGTTGGAAATTATCAGTCTTGGATCGGTTTTTTTTTGATAACACATCAAAAGAAATTAAATGTTTGCAAGAATTCAAATGCACCCGCGTCAACTTCTATGTCCGACATGTTGATGTTGGCTCTGCTTGGGATAAACCGAGCTTGGCCCCAATCATTCGCAATATGTAGAAGCCCGTCAGAACAATATAATAAGATAAGTTAGTATAATTCAGATATAGATCATTTTAAACACCGCCGAGTGTACCAAAAAACAGTAAACAGTATGAGTTTTTGGTTTTGTTATCAGTGTAGCTCTAGTGTTACTCTACTGAGCGATCACATTTGATTATTTGATTTACATTTAGGTTAAAAGAAATTTTGACAAGGGTTCGCCGACAATTTTCTGGTGTTGTAAGTGTATGTGCAAACATTTCGAAACGTTTATTGTAATCTTTGAATGAGAAAGGGTCGTGCATAATCTTTTAAACAAATATTTTGCTCAGTGTTGGATTCAACTGTATTGAAAAAGACAACAATTTGGTTAGGATCTCCTCCTGATGATTCAATGGTACACTTTCATGGACGGGTTTGTAGTGATTTCTTCAACATTAGAGGATTTTTACATCAAAATCGTACGGCTTAATCCAATATAGTGTTTTTAATGTTCCTCAATGTCTAGAAAGTTGTTATGGTGGTAAAAAGATGTCAGATACTGTTTGCGTGAAATTCTAGATGTCGTTTAATAATAGTGATAATAACATTAAATATTTTTAAGGAGTATTTTGACTTCCGCTACAGTCAGCAACGATAAGAAATTAAAATTGTTTTAAAGTTTAATCCGCGGTTTTATATCAAAATTCCACGAAGTAAATATAGTTTAAAAAATACCTGTAGTGGAATATAATACACATAGGGAACTAAATAACACGCTTTCTTGAAATTCTAAATACGTCGAAGAATACTAAAGCAAAACTCTATATCGGTATTTGATTACACCAAATTATAAACAATTGAGCGTGCGGATTTTGCAATCGACCTCGAACTTGAAATAGATATATTAAATTATGAACTACTCACATCAACAGATAATGCCTAGATAAGAAATATTACATATTCGTTCTATACATACACAATCACATTCTACAATATGTGATATGTAGAAATGTGTTTGTTGACGAATACATGCCCGCAACGAAATGTGTTTATTGTTTTACACATTTTGTAAAAATCTACACGAGGAATACTCGAAAATTAGTTAGGACCAGATAAAGTGATAAAAATTACATGTTTTTGTGTGTGTGTGTATTTAGAAAGATCTATTTTTAATGTGGATCAAATTAGTTATCGTTTATGAACAATATTGTGAAAATAAAAAAAATATTTATTGATTTTTTATAGTATTAGTGTTGTAACTGTCGATTCTAAAACTAGATTCTGTTTCTGCGGTTGCTTCTAATTAATATTTAATTGGCTAGAACTTATTTTATTGGTAATTATTTTCTAAATTCACCAAATTCACTTTCTGAAAGGGTTAAAGTTTATCTATTAAGGCCATTTACTGACTCCTAGATTTAAAAATACTTGGTTTAGTAAGTGTTTTAACCATTTCGTATTTCATAAATTTATATGAATATTGGAGTTCTGCTCTAGGCAAGATAAATTGAACTCAGTATTTTCTTTGGTTTAACCTTTTAGACCAATAGTTCTTTAATATCTGTTAAGCTATCAAATAAAAATCTTTTAGTCGAATCAACTATTTATTTCCACAGTAAAATGCTCAAATCATATGATATGATTTGATCTGTCGTTTCTCCAGTTTTGACCCACTGTATTAAGTTGTGTATCAAGGCTTTCACTAATATTTTATTAAGGCATGGGCTATTCTCACTTCCTCTCTAAAGACGCTAATAAAATGTTTTTTTTCTTTTATTAGCTTCTTCAGATAGGAAAAAGCTAGCAAAGTTTAGCGAGAGCTTCAAGAAAAAATTATTTGTTTTAGTTGTTTGGCTGTAGTCCCAAACATAATTTTTTTGAACGTAAAGGTAGTACTGCCAATACTTGTATCTATTTTCAAAGCATTTTAATATTCTCAAGATTGTACTTGGCTCCAATAATGAACTTTATTTTATTACTACCTAAATACCATGCAACTCGGACACTAGCTTGCTATCTAAGTGATATTTTCTAGTATAATGGTACATAGTCCAACTCCTCAATTAGGTCTAAAATCGTAATTTCTAACGCGCCCAATTTGTATCAAAGGGCATTCTCTGAGAATGTTAGTCAATATTCGTTGACATTATTTAAGCTCCAACAAATTTTTCAGTAACAACCAAACTTGTAACCTTTACTGGAGACATTTCTGACATTCTTTCTACGACCAGCATAGCGTGGTAGAAACATTTTCTTCCATAATCTTAATTTCATGTTTATTTTGTTGTGCCATATTGTTCCATTATTAACTAACATACAAACCACACCTGAAACTTATAACAATTGAAGCTTTCTTTTGGGCCAACAGAAAAGTGTTCGACAAAACGTGAAACCTGAAATGTAGACGCTGGGTGTAGGCGCACAGAAGTTGTACCTACTATAATTCTATGTCTTCTTAGCCTCTATAGACTATGTGATTAGGCATTACAGAAGATATGGTCTCAACGACGATGACAGTAATGGAGACCATTCCTAAGCTTTTACTGCTGCAGCTTATGAGCTAATTAGATGCAAGCTTGATGGCTGATAGAGGAAAGGCGGATTTCCTGTTAGGGCAACATCAAACATCAACTTGACGGTACCGCTATCCATGAGGTTTTTATTTCACGAATCTTAATTGACAATTACGCATTAAAGACATACAGGTTTCTGTAGTAAATGCATTATCGAAATTTTGACAGTAGCACTATCCCGAAAAAACAATCAAAACTATTATTTACAGCAAAGAGGATCTATAATATTTCGAAATTAGTAAAACAAGGAGTACTATGTCTACACACAATGATCAAGCTTCTTGATAAGTAGTTATCTTGTAATATCTTTGCGATATTTAAAATAATAGGATGACGTCTTCAAAGTGAAAATTTAATGTTCAATGAGGTTTTATGAGATCAGCTGAAAGAAAAGGTTAAACAATGGTATGTGAACCTTCCCGAAAAGGAGAGATCAAAATCAAAGTTGTCCAAACATTTGCTGGTACTAATTCCAATCATTACACTCATACAATTTAGTTCTTCTTGTTGATTGATTATATGTTTTACGGCCGTGAAATTCATGCAATTACCTTTCAAATTCTTTTGCTATATGCGAAAAAAACGCTCACGAATAGAAGATAGAAAAAAAGGACTAACAATAGTACAGTTCTATAAATAGCATTCAAAACAAAATGCCTAGGTAATTGTCAGTATGTGAGTGTAGTAATAATACGACAATGAATCCTACATCGTGTAACACGACGCAGTACGCATAGCACCGCACATCCAACGTACAGACCAAGATATTACACAGGAACAAAATCCGGTAGCCCGTGTGTTTGTACTGTTTGGCGCAGAGCGCGCGATTGCAACAAATGAAAGTAAAGCCGATCTACCGGCCCGATTCCACCCGAAGCATTTGAGTCAGTAGGACACAGTTTCAAACGGAGACGGTGCCTAGTCTGCCCAGCGCGTCTACGCCGTTGAGTTGTGCACCTATACAGGCACTAAGGCAGTATGATGTTCATTAGTTGATGATAAATCAAAAAGAAATAGTAATAACGCCGCATATTGACGACGACGTAAACGACAGGGGTGCCGCAAGGACTAGTTACCGATCTTTGTAATCGCGCGACAATAGCGGATTGAACGGCAGGAAGTAATTTAGTGCGTTACCACTCTTCGAGAACTGTCAAAAAAAACGCTCTGATTAGTTTAATTTATATACGAAACCACCGTACATTCGTAATATAAAAATTAGTGTAATTGTTATTTATTTTATCTTTATAAATGTTATGCTGTGTCCTTTTATTGATAAAGGAAAAACTAGTTAATATTCATCCTGCACCGACTAAATAAAATATTTAGTGTTACTGATTTGTGATTCAAGTTTCGCTGAGATTAACTATTTATTACATTGCTTCCAATTGAGATTCTGTTCCTAAAAATTAATAACATTATAATGTTACGACAAGTGCATCCATTTACGTTGATATCGACTTTGAACGAGAAAGTTGTTGACAGTGATTTGCCGCTGGACTTGCGGATACACACGTCGCGCTATTCGAGTCCAGGCAGTCCGGTATTCCGGGACTCCGGTACGGAAAGCGATGATTCCGGCGGACGCTGTAGTCCGGAGGGGGCTGACAGAAAACCGTATAAGAAAAGGATTATAAATAGATATAGTAAGTATTGACGTAATATAATTTGTTTTTTGTTTTGAATTAGCACATAAATTTTGTGCAATGTAACATTTATTTGTACGCAAATTTTCGCAGCAAATTAACGGTATTCTTTGCGGTTTCCGGCTCGAATTCAAATCAAAGATCCTTGTTATGTAATTTCCACATATTGTTCGCGGTGATTTTGTAATAGACTCTAATGTAACATTTTATACACACCATTAGAAGCTTATACATTACTTAATCGGAATTATCCACGATTTTTTGTCAAAAAAAAGCTTTTTAAATTTATACTTATGTAATATTACACATGCAGGGTGTCGCATATATTGTTTTCCTAAGCACACTTAGTTATTCATTAAAATAGAAAGTTTCCAGAACGCAAATTACTTGTTGACAAACTAAGAGAGAATTAGATTTAATCACTTTCTTCTCGGTCACTTAGTCACGAGTGGTTACAGATATCAAGATAAATTCTAGAAATTAAAAACATCATATCAACTTATTTACGTTTAAATGAAATTTGCGTTTTTCACCTGTGTCACAATATTATGATGTCACCTATAATTGTATAAAATTCCTTATTTTATAAGTTGTATTTCGAAATCAATGCGTATAATACACGCAATGACCTAAACGAAAAAAAAAAGAATTCTAGGCCGACAATTTTATTTAAATTTTTATGTATGTACATATATAAAATAGACGATACTTGTTGCGCTATAAAAAAAGAATTGGTCCTAGATGGGGACCTTGCGGTACCCACCGATTTAAACGGTTAGCAGTTTTACATATTCTTGAATTATGTATTACCAGAAATAGAAAATATAATTGCATTGGCGCCGAAAACTCATTTGAATTTCACATTCTAACATCCTACAGTTTTTATTCGTACATCAATGCCAAATAAATAACGCGAATAGAAATATTTTTATTATTATTAAAATACTGATGTACCTAAACATAATGGATTATTTTAATATAAATTTTGACCAACGATCTGAAAAAAAAAACAAATAAAACTACATTTATTAATAGTTATTATACGTATTTCGTTGATATAATAAGAATTAAAATTCTTTAAATGATACAGATTATAGATTTTTGACCAATTAACTTTTATTGCCGTGTATTAGACTACAGTTAATTTCAATCTTAATTAAGACATTCTTTTTTCTGATTTCTGGGTGTATCCATCGCTGTAGGAATCCACAGGAGTTCCTGTTTTTCTACCGTAACATCGTTTGACTTTTAATTAATTAATAAATCCTATTAAGTCGTTATTATTTTTTTCAATTTAACTTCATGTTAATCGTCATAATTCTAATTATGTTGTATACTTCCAAACATACTAGATTTTAACTGAAATTAAAAAAAAAAAACAATTTTAGCTGATTGTTGAATATGTTAATTTGTACAGTGTTGACAACCTTTACTCGAAGCGGAAGTCGCTTTCGGATTGGTTGGCTATTGAATTTGTCCGTGAAAGGTCAAATACTTTACGCTTGTAGCACTAAAGTACTATAATAGTTCCACATTTATATACACACATTAGAATTGAGCTCGAGTACGTATCCAATTATCTGATCTTTGACCTGAATATATCTCTTTTAAATATTTAAATATAGGAAAAATATGAGAAGTGCGAATGACCAGTAGATGATTTCAATTTTGAAAATAAAACCCCCGAGATTGATGAACACTTTGGTTTCGAGTTTTGTTTAATTTTCTCGCGAAGAAACGACTTTACCAGATTTTCTTTGTGTAGAAATTAATTCATCATGAAATGAAAGCAAAATATCATACAAAATCGTAAGATACAAATTTATTTATGGTTTGGTGATGATATAAGCTAATATTGAAAGATGTGAAAAGGTAAGGAATAATGTAGGGCTCCTAAACTCAAAATTTTGCAAAGGAAGCTTGCAATTTTTGAAAATTTAATAAGTGGATTTAATTGTGGATATAATTTGATTTTCTAATATGGTATATAATTACCTTTTTATTCAATACTGATCATGTTCCAGATATTTCTAAGCAACTAGCCCTCATTAAGATGTCTTCAGACAACACTTACTGATATGTTAGTAGCAGATTCGTTTAGCATATGTTATATTCATATTGTGCAGATTGTGATCGTCCAAAGTTATACTTTATCTCTACGGCCACATATTCAAGATAGTGTTGCAGCTTTTTGATATACCTGAATTTTAATATCTTGTTCATGGACTAGAACCGTATGGTCTTTCCACCTTTATCTATATTATTATATAATTCCTTTTGTAATGGTAGTTTATGCTGTAGGTTATAAACCGCAGCCAATTATGTTCTCAAAGCTAATGATAACTCAAGGGATGTACCGGAACAGCTTTAGAAGATCTAACTAAATTCTGAAGTCATTGTTAGTAGGAATCTTTTACTCCTAGATATCATTCGATTTATAGGTCAATAAAACAGAGATGAATTAAAAATCAATTTATTCCAGAACAAAATTGTGTAATTATATTTCTATAAGCAATATTTCGTCAGTGGAAGAAATTGACATTTAATGTGTCAGATAATATTAAAAGATATAGTCATATCTATCAACAATCTATCTACTACACAAAGAAATTACTGAATAATATAACTATAAAAATGACCTGAACTATCACTATATTATTGTCTTTTTTAAAGGGTTAACAATTCTGAGCACTAGGAAAAAACATTTAATAATAATAATTTTTTTTAATCTTAGCATTATCGAAATCAAAATTATATCATCTATCTCTAGACAAGATCTAATACAAAACAGTTTCAGAGGTTGTATTATGTTCAACAGTATATTGGTGGTAATAAAATCGTTTCTTTAAATATTGTTTAGTTTGACCGACGCAGTCTAATTTATAGGCGACGATTAGTAAATCTTTGTTTGGTTCAACACATATTAAATGTCAATATCTTCCAATCAAAAAGTAATTTTGTACAAAAACATATTTAATTGTTGGCTGGAATAAATTGATTTTTAATTCATTCCTGTTTTATTGATCTACAAGTGGAAGTAAGGACTAAGTAGGAGTGACGTTTTATTCCCTTTTGCCAATTTCCATCCTTTACTTAACGGTTAAAAGGAAAACCAATTTTGAAATAGGACGTCGATGTATTAAAAGGTGGTTTCCTGTGGTGAATTTTCTAATGATGGCGTTCCAATTCTATAATTTATACCTATTTATACAGTTTGAAATGAACTTCATTTTACACAATTTTTGTGCCAAAAAAATAAAAAATAGACAAATAATCGTTTAATAATATAAAAACAATGTATGTATATAAAGAACAATACATATGAATATATCATTCATATACATTTATGTATATACATACATATGTATTTCATTCACAATTAAAATACATACATGCATTTATTATTTGACTTTATAAAGTGAAGGTTAAATTGCTTCGAATACCGGAAAGTATAACACCATTATTTGTTTCTCTTTTTTACATTTTCAAAGGCGTAATACCTACCTTCCGTTTTACCAATATCCTCATCTGATATTTTTATTTTAAACAATTGCTTCCAGGAAACTGACTTCCACGGCGTTTTCGATTTTACGCTGTTTGAAACCTTTCAGACAGTATAAGTAAGCAAAATTAATTTTAAGGGAAATTATGAAATAAAAGATAAAACAAAAAGAAAAAAACTCAATTTAACGTTATGCTTCCATTGGTGGTTCGCATTTTTTTTTATATTAAAGCATAGCAACGTTTACTTTAATAAAACTTTCTTACGCATAGAATGTCGAAGATTTCACATTACATCTATAGCCGATATATGTAAGCAGTTCTCTCGCTAGTGAAACTTCATTTTTTGCAATCTTCTTTCCATTTTAACCGCGCGAGTATCTCTTTCTTAAATATGGCATCCGTTGACCTATTTTTGTCTATTACCATTACAGTTATTTTCCTACGGTTTATTTGGTTTTTTCATTCAGGCAATTCTTTCCATCTTCTCCCGGTTTTATTGTCGGATGAGAGGGGTACAGGTAGAATTTCTACCCGACACTTTAGCCGAATAAAAGAGGCCGACTCTATAAGGGGGTGGTGGGTGGTTAGTACATTTTTATCATCTTTCCGTGTTTTTTATATAGATTTTTATGGGTACTCTAGTCGATATCGGTTTCCGTTATTTTTTGCTGGTAGTTTCGCAGGTTAAATTTGCGAAAAGGTGGTGTTTTTTTTATAGAGATCACACGTCGATTAGGAAGGTGAGGGTTACTATATGATCACCTTTCTTTAAAGAACAGATGGGTGCCCTACCGCTGTTTTAGGTCACACAATTAATTTATAATCGATTTTAGAACATATCTAACGTTGAATTAGGGTTAGATTCTTTTAGATTATAAGTTTAGTCGCATTGATTTTCCTTATCGAATCCATCTTTTATCGCCTTTATTTTCGCTCGATTTTGTCTCAACTTCAATATCTTTTTTGTCATTTATAAATGAGGTAGAAAGGCTACAGCTCTCAAATGTCTGCAATATTATCTTCAGTTTTAATATCTCTTTCGGACATTGATGTATAAATGTAATTTTTACCGAACTTTGTCTCCCCAATACTTAATTTTCTTTGGTTTCTTTTATATTTTGTCCTTCATACTTTATTGAATTTAAGATCGATTTACCCGTTTCAGGCGCCAAGTTAGGTACTCATCTAACCATGTTTGTTCTTCTGCTAAAATACACCTTTTTACTATTTTTTGTTATAGTTTTGTATAAACAAAAATAGTATATACTTATGTAGTTATTATCTCGCATACAATTATCAATCACACACAGTGTATGTTTACTATTTTATTGAACTCTCTACAGCTGGATTATTTTTGTTATGTTTAAATTAATAATCAGTGTATATTTTCAATAAACATAAACTTAGTAATCTTCACATTACACAGCGTAGTTTATAAAACAACAATTCGAAAACAATAAACTGCTAATTATGTTTACAATGTAAACTTTCTTCTTCATCTGTATTACGACCTTGCAAATCATAAGGCTGTATAACAAGCTAGATGAAAACAAAACCACGTGAATATAAATGGAAGAAAACTGCATCGTTAAACATTTATTCGTAACACAATCACGATACGAACAGTTATATTTTAAAATGTTGAAGTTCAAGGTCGATTTCACCAGTAAACTAAGAAACCCGAGGAAAATAAGAATTCATAAACGATTAAAAACAAATCAACAACTACAACCTGCGGTGTGGATTGCGAAAAATGTAGTGGAAAGAGACGTAATTCTATAATAGCTTAAATCGTCGCTTTAAAACGTTGAAAATCTGATGAAATACGATAGAAAAAAAATTTAAGGTGTGTACGAAACTAATCCTCGCTACTCTTGTATATACATACATATAAACTGGCTGCTACTATGTTGCCAGCTTCTTCGTCCAAATGTCGATTCTTCCTCCATTATTTAGAAATTTCTACTACGTTTCGACCATGACCTACTAAGGAAAGCACTAAAAACTTTTATTAGTGTATGTGTGCTGGATTGAAACCCGCCTTCGAAAATAAACGATAGGGATCTTAACAACAGGGTAACCACCCTCAATGAGTTAAAAAGGGTTCTGCGTCGACCGCCACGTTTATAAACGTCTCGAAATTACCATCAGCAGTTACGTTGATTTCGAACCTTGCTTCGTATGTACGACCTTGGTAGAAATTCCCAGAATCTTCGTATTAAAATATGTATACATTGGTACACTCCTTCTATTACGTGTGCCTTAGAAATATGTTCTTTTTCCAAACATAATATATTCACGTGAAACCAGTATTATATTCAAGAATATACAGAAAAAAGCACTCGCTTGTCATTTATTAATGGGACTCACGAAATATGTATCTGTGTGCGTGGAGACTTGAGTTCTTATAGCATGTTAAGGGAAAAGGGTTAGGGTTGAAGGTGATTTTTTCTAGGCCAATAACCCCTTGTATGTCTGCCGGACAACTACCTGCTCAGTGGAATATGTTAAAAGAATTTATTTTCTGTGGTACCTTCTATTTTCTAGATGTGTGAGTGCTATAAAAAGGAAGGCGTTTTTATTGGTGAGTGGTATGTTTGTGTAGGAGAATAATTTAAATGATTCTGTTAATGTTGTATAATTATTGAAAATAAATTCCTGGTTGGCCGACACTAACGTAAATTATAGGTTTAATACAGACGAACTTGAAAAATATATGTTGTACATTTTAGTAAAATAATTAACCCGGTAATTATGCAAAATTTATGTATCCCATAGGCGTCATTATATTGTGCGCGAACCAGAGCTTCCCATATTTAGTTTTTACAATATGAGTAAGGTGCAAATACAAGCCAGCTTTAGAAAAATATAATTTGCTTATAGTTATGTTTTAAACCGTAAATAACAGACCCAAAGAAACAAGAACAATAAGTCAATGACACTAACCAGGGATTTAGTGTGTTAATAATAACCTAAATATTCTGAAATTCTGGCCACCAAGACAGCGACGATGTTGCCAATAATTTGAATGCAAGATAAACACCAGTACAAACGGAAATGTCTTTGGAACATCTGAGAAACTAGACAATTTTCAAGCCAGTCTAATACTATTTAGGATCTATGTAGCTCTTTGAACATTCAAATTCTATAATAAAAGCTATAACATTTTTATTACTAAATCTTACGAAATATACATATCTATGTGAACTGTGATCTAACATTGTTTTGGCCATACTTCTGGTTACATCCACTTGCCCTACAAGAGGACTTACTAGTCTACCCTACGAAAAGATACACTATCATGCAATGAGTTTATAATCTGAAGTTTTGGGGTCTAATAATTCAATATCCACAAAAAAGAATTATCTTTCTTCACTAACAAGATCTTGGAGCACAACAACTAACTTCGAGTAAAGCTTATCTCTCATACTACTTGCAGAATGCCTCAATAACAACATGTTTCTATAATTTCAAGTTCTAGCTATGTCCAGATATTATTGTTTGGAATTGATTGCGCAAGTTCATACAGTATTCATATTGCAAACGGAATCCATCTAGAAATCATTATAATTGCAGTTTTTACTCACCCATATTGAATATGTTAATGATTATTGGCGAATATAAGAGGAATAGTTTTCCGAACAACGCATCCCATCTTTGTACATATTAAAAGTTCAGAAGAAAGTTACAATTGTCATTCTTTTAAAATTCACTTGATTTGAAGGTCCAATAATTATGACTGAAGACTTACGTTTATATTATATAAAGATAATCCAAATACTTAATCAGAAGTAAATTATGAAGCATCACAAATTATCAGAACAGTCATTACTGATCTACATAAAATCCGCAAACAAGGTGAGAAATCAATGTTCAGTGTGGGGTTTTTAATTGAATGCCAGTAGGATCATACTTTTATTATTTGAACGTTAATTGGTGGGGTTGTGGCATGTGTGAGTGGATTTCTAAGCATGTTTGAAGCTTGCATTGAAGTAGGCATTTTGAGTACCTACATTGTTGGAAATTAATTGTACAACACTGTTTTTTTTTTTTAGTAAATGTTAAAGTTACATATTTGAATTCAGATTAGAGCGTTTGAATGTTAAATTGCTATCAATACAGGAAGAGCACTCGGCATTATGTTGTGAGCATAGCTAATTTTGTTTGTGAAGACTGCCGTATTCAATACGACTGTACGTTTCACCAAAAGGTGATGGTATGATTAAAACGAGTTGTCCGAACAAATACAGTCACCTAATCAGGTTCCCATATCAAGCAAATAAATAGATAAGTCCACCAGTATGACACAACGCCATTAGCAATAATCACAAGCAGGATAAGAAAGGAGATGAAGCTACAACATCTGCAACCTTACCCTCAGTTTGTTTTGACGTGGCAAAATCTTTGTTTAAAAAACTTTGGTCTCCTACAAACGTAGGATTTATTTATTTGCTAACTTAGATATAATTCTGTTTTCAACAAGCGCTCGGCCTCCAATTCATGTTGTGGTAACATTCATTCCCCTCTCGATTGACTTTCAACTGTAAAACAAGTTCTGTACTGAATAAATTATCATTAAAAAAAGTTTGTTTTAATGTCGAAAAGGTGTCTATTTTAAAGTCAATAAACTCGCAAAAATTAATTTTTTTATTTATTTTATTTTATATTTTTTAAACCAACTAAAACAAAATGCTACTAAACCTAATTTAGAACATTTATTCTAAATAAAAATACTATAACATTTCGCCTTGATCTTAACACATTCTACGCTATAATAATTGACATTAAGTGCGGTGTCCTGTTTTTTTTTCCAGCAAATTAATGACTAAATTTGAGACTTGACATCATTAAATACTGAATACTATTTTCCAATAATCACCGGATATTTCTCATTTCTATTCTAAAATTACGCTCATGTCAAACCTAACGATAATTACATTCTTACCAACAAATACTCTCTTATTATTTATTCACACAAAAAATCAATTCGTATGTTAAGTCTACTTGCAGGAAATCAATCCTTCAATAATGTAAACAGCGCTAAATACTCGAAAACGTAGAATTGTATTGTACAAAAGTATACGACCACCGAAGCAAGGACGATACACACAGCTAAACACGGCAGTATGCATACGCGTATACACGAAAACGGGAAATCACATCATTAGATACCCGGCCAGCCATTGTCCTGTCTACTACTTTATTCTTATATCGGGCAGACAAGGTCACGATTATAGCGGCCCAGTTAGTTGTTCACTATCGAACAATACCGCTCTTCCCATCTAGAATGATGTATAGTAGTAGACGAAGTGTATATTGGTACATACAAATACTTTCGAAGTTTCTAAGCCTCATTTCCGGATGTATTAAGTACCAGGTGTATATATGGTACCCATAGAAAAAATTATACCGTAGTGTTTGTTGTTTTAAAGGTACTATTCTACGCACTCTAGCAAGACACGCGCATACTTAAGTGATTATATTATAATGACTACCCATGTACACCGTCGCGTAAGCAATGGTAATCAAGTCTTCTGTTTCTGCCGGAAAGAAACGCCGAAGAGTTAGATGTTTATGTGTTTATCGACCGTAACCAAAAAGAATTATGGTGCCTGTACATTTGTTCAGGTTAATTTATTCATTTTTTTTATAATTCTGACGTTAAAGAAATGACCACATATTATAAGTGACGTTAGGATGGTTTTTTTTTACTTATTTGCATATTTTGATTTATAATTCTGTTGTAGTCTTTCCTGTTATACACAATCTTGACAGTAACTACCTATAGATTAAATACACCGTAAGTTTGTTATGAGTTTGAAGACATACATACATAAATAATAGTACATACTTAGCATCTAAGATATACTCATTTTTCCTGCCATTAGGAAAAGCACTAATTGGAATAGCGTTGAATCAAGTGCTTTTGGTTCCTTGATATACATATTTGCATCGTGGTAGCTAAATTCATACATGGTGTTATTGACCAAGACCTTCTAAACAAAACCTTCTGAAACTGGCTTGATGGTCTAGTACTACAGAGGCGCCCCAATAACGAGCATATAGTAGGACTTTGCTTTGTGTGCTTAAATATACATGAAGAAAGCTCTACAATGACAGGAGAAGTATATAAAGAAGCAACTTGAAATTTGGAAATTGCCATACAAAGCTTTGCTCTAAAGATTATACTGCTCCTTAACAATCGTAGAATTGACAAGGCTCGCCAAATCTAAGAAATAGTCAACAACTGTGCCCTTATGATGATTTTATGAAGATGGGCAGGCCATATTACAGCTGGATAGTGGCACTCGGTGAAATTATTATTATCTTAGAAAAGAAACACCCAAATTTAAACTAACACTAACAGGAACCTTTCATGCCATCTTAACTAGGCGGTTATCATAACATCATGTTTCAGTTCAATTAGTATTGCTATCAGAAAATCATTTTGGGAAGTGTAGTGGATTGAAGTCACAATTTAGAGTTCCGATTGCACCATTCATATCCGTGTATTTACCATCCTCTGGATACATACCTCTCCAGCTATTCTGCGTTCTTCTTCCAAGCAGTTCAAAATTCATAGAGACTCTTCCGCATCTAAAGAGTGATACTTATTGATACAATAAATGGTCCAAATTTACTATTTACTGAAAACTACATAATCTCAAAGCTATAGCCGCTGTCTCTGTGTAGCTTGCAGCTTCCGCTGAAACTACCACGACTCGGAGCAGCTGCTACGATGAATTGTCAAGACGCTTATACCCTTATATCAATTTATCATATTCTAATACAGTCGAAAATTAAATTGTTGATGTGAATAAGATCTATATTAACATGAATGATTTAAAAAATTGAAAATTAAAACAATAAGTCGCTGTTTTCTCTTCTCTTCTTGGATAGGCGTAAAGCTTTTAGTGTTTTTAGAATTGAGCAGGTGTTGCCCACAAGGCAACAGAGTTTTGAACGCCACAACATCCGGATTCGGTCGACAACGGGTTCAGAAAGGAACGAATTCTTTGAAGTTGACGAAGAATTTTTGAAAAAATGTTGAGAACATAATTTCTTAAAGAAATTGTTGGCAACGGGTTGATGGCCGCAGTGGTTAGGTGGCTGACTATTGTCGTGAGAGGACGATAGGCGCCGGGGTTCAATTCTCTGGAGGGACGGTGACATTTTTTCAGAGAGTTTAATCCCGGATCGACTTGCCATTCGCTGTTGGGAGCAAAGTGATTAACAGCGCGGCATCAATATGATGCTGTCACAAAGCCATTTAAAAAACACAATTTACACACACCAAACTACACCGCTAGAGTTGCAGTGATAGCCAGACAAGCGATACAGTTTACGGAGTCACTGCAACTAAGCACCCACCACATTAAAAAAAAAAAAAAAAAAAAAAAAAAATATTGCGCAATTCTGACCAACCCCCCAATTTTGTTGCTCATGTCTTGACAATTTCATGAATGTCGGTTGGAGTTAAATACATTATAGTGTACCTATAAGAGCAAATAAGTTGCAATATTGCTTTTTCATCCTTATATGAACCAGAAATCGCGGGCAATTTATTCTTGTGTGACATATAAGTAGTAGAAATTTATTTAATCCAAAATAATTGGGGGAGTCTGGTATGGATAAAACAGCCATATGTGACATATTAAAAATAATATGCTGTTTCATAAATAGCTAAATTGTTAAATAAATATGCTTAAAATATTTGTATACATACAAGAACAGACCTCATTTACCGGCATAGAAAATGAAGCTGATGTTCACTTTCAACTTTCTTCGTTGTTTGTGGTTCTGATATCTGCGGTTATCATACAACCAGTGCAAACTAATCAAACTTAACAACTTGACGATTTTCCTAAAACTACTCTCGCAATCGGAACCTATCACTTATCCAATAAAACTGAGCCAGTACTCATCGAATGTGTAGGATAAACTTCGAATTTCCGAAGCAATTCGCAGTAACACCTCCATTCGCATCGGATTATATTTCTTTTTAATTACCAACGTTTCCTGTTACGAGCCGGTCGTTATTTCTACGTAGTTAGAATTACAATTGCCCGATTTTACGTCGAAGTGAACGACAACAGAAGCTAAACGTACTTGTGTACGTATAACCTGTAAAAGACGTAATGTAATATAAATAAACGCTAAATACCGCATGATTTCGCGGACGGAATTGTTTAAGCGCGATTATGAAATCCGGTACGGATATATAGGCTGGATATAATAAGTGATCAGCATTCAGCGTTATTTAAATCTTTATTTAATTAATGACTGACATATATGAAACCGGTAACTGTTATAATTTGTTGCCAATTGTATTTATAGGAACAATTATTCTAATTATAATTTCACACAGGCACACACACACATAATACATTTCAACATTTCATACAGAGAAACAATCTCTAGTTTCTCAAAGCGTTGGATGTATTTATTTCTGTGTCTATAAGTTCAAATAAAGCATAATACATTTATTGCAGTATAGTCGAAGACTCACTTACACAATTTCAAACTTTTTTCTTCTATTAGAAAGAACATGACTTACTAAAACTATTATTTGGGTTAGTCTTGATGATAATAAGCACTTGATTAATACTTTTTGAAATGTTTGTTTTTGACGTTTTGTGGTTAATATTCAATATGATATAATAAAGTGAATGAAAAACGATTTCCTGATAGTATATAAATATTTTATTGACCTATATGTATATTCCTCATTTTGGATTAATACCTTTTGCCATCTTTCTAACAGTAGCATGATTCAGCACTCATAACGCTTTTGATTTTTGCTGGAAAAAAACTGATCTGTCATTTAAAGTAAAGGTTTTGCCGTGTAAATATCTCGTATAGCTCATTAACATTGTTATAGACAACCCTTTACTCGTCTCCAGTGATAATTTACTTCAAAAATAGGTCGTTCTTATGACCTATATCTAGAGTTAAATCGAGGTATTTCACGTGATCATAAACGATCGAATTTGATAAGTTTAATCTCTCGGCGATTTCACAGGTTGTTTTTTTTTGGTGATTTGTATCAATAAAAGCATTTATTTTGCCTCCATCCAATTCAACTGACTTTCCAGAACGTCGTGCATCTTCGACATTAAAATTGCCATGCAATGAGACTAACAAGGAAACACAGAGAAGTGGTGGTGACCGATTTAAATGAAATTTGGTGGGTTTGTAGACTGATGCAGTGTAAGAACAACGGTAACTTCCATAGATGCGTCCGTTTTCGGGGGGTGGGGTGCCCTAAAGCCAACGCTACCCTTCGCTATTTGCTGCTTTGACATATCAAAAAAAAAGTTCAGACAAATATATAACTGTTTTATGAGTACTAAAAGATAGAGACAATAGGTAAAAAAAAATTAGGGGGTGAGGATTGTTTCTGGAAAACAAGAACTATGACAGGCAAACTATTGTCGCTGTCTTTTAGTACTCATAAAACAGTTATATATTTCTCTTAACTTTTTTTTGATATGTCTTATAGTTTTGGAGGTATTAAAGCAAATAGCGAAGGGTAGCGTTGGCTTTAGGCTCCCTCACCCTCCCCCTCTCCGAAAACGGGCGATTTAGCGTCTATGGAAGTTACCGTTGTTCTTACACTGCATCAGTCTACAAACATACCAAATTTCATTTAAATCGGTCACCACCACTTGCCTGTATTTCCTTGTAAGTGTGAAATTGTCTGTGGAAAAAGGTCATTAGGTACGAAATGATATTACCAGGTGCGGAAGGCAATAACTAAGGAAAATATTGGGAAAGTCGAAAGTCGGAATAAGTCTTAACAGGCCGGAAAAAGATTAGATCAAATAAACTAGAGAGACAGAGAGTGAGGAACCCACCGATAAAAGATCAAGGACTTAAAATGCATTTGGAAATCCGTTGGAGGCTACTTTTTGAATAGAGAAGCAATCTTGTTAAATAAATTCATGGAACAATTACAGCATATGAAGGAGCAACCCGAAATTTGGAAGCTGCCATATAGCAACAAAATACCTGGAAAGTTTGCTTGAAAATTTATGCTGCTCCATGACAATTTTAGAATGGACCAGGTTCGCTCTATAAGGATGTTGGCACTCGTGCACAGGTTACTGACATCAATATGTTTTAAAGTAATAATTTCCATATAAAGATGCAAATTTCTTTATTAAAAACTATAATCAATTAAACTTTAAACTATGTAACATTAAATCTATAACATACATACCATGAAGTAAACCTTAATATATTCCCTGGACATTTCCAAGTTTCTACTGAAAAATACCAAGGATCGCAGAAGCTGCTACGATGAATTGTCAACATGTTTACGCTCTTGTATCAATTTACCACGTTCTAATAAAGTGGAAAATCGAGTTGTTGATGTGGATATGGTCTATGTTAATATGAATAATTTTAGCTATTCGAAAATAAAGCAAAAAGTTCTTCTCAAAATTTTGACAAAATATCATCACAACATTTTAGTTCTCTTCCTTAATAGTCAAAGTCAGTTTTTAAGATGCTTATCAGAAACCAAGAACCACAATAAAATACTCCTTTATGTGTAGTAGATTAAAGCTTTAGAGCATATGCTTACAGATCTATTTTGGTGTTCTGGTGTAATGTCTAGTGTTGTAAATTCGACTTGATCATTGATAGACACTACATAGTACAAAAATACAATGATAATCATTTTAATTCGTTTATTCACTCTATTTTTACCAAAGAGGAAGTTCAGATTAACATATTATAATCCACCTATAAATATTTATATAGGAAATATGTTAATTACTTGCATTATCATGTTTGTTACTTGTATGGTAATGCCGTCTATTCGTCAATTATACACGGGTGCGATTTTGTACCGTTACACTCTTGGAATATACCTTCAATATAACAATCTCCTTGTAACCGTGCACTTGACTAAGTACAACCGTTTGCCACGTAATAGTTTTTCTAACATACGCTTACACTTATCTAGTTATCTAGCTATAACGGATTGTCTTATATAGGGAATATATAAATGTAGAGCTTACGTAAATTTTATAAAGCAGCCGTTCCCTTATTGTAATTGTATTGGTGTATATGCTATTGCTTGTGTAATAAATACAGTTAGAATAAATATATAGGAATTCCATCTGAAAAGGCCTTGTGAGAATAACGGAAATATTAAGAAGTTACGTTAGTATATATTATGTTATGCTACATCTAGTAGGTAGTGATCGCAATTATTGTATATATTTTTCCTGTTTAACTGTAACCTTTAGAAAGGAGAATTGATATTTATGCAATAACAATAATATGCGAGAACATTTTTTAAATTTATTGACTTCCATCTTTATAAGTGAAGTAACAGGATTAGTCATGAACAGGATAAACAGGTCTAACACCTGTAATAATTTTGTCAATTAAGCGAAAGATTAAGAATGTTTTGGTACTTGATTACCAAATTTTTGAAGATTTTCTGTGGTTTTCATTTAAAATTGAGTGCCAAAGCAACACCAGTAACCACTCATAGGTCCAGAACCAACGTGTGGGAGTTTCTACGGCAGCATCAAAGCCTTTGTCAGATCCAAACTCGTTGCTAGGCATTGCTCCTACTGGATGCACTTACCGGCATGAGACACTGTAAAACTCTCGCGATTCGCTCGTATGAGAAAAGACTATGCAAGGCAGTTTTTATGAGTAGGGATAGACTAAGGTTAGTCATGGGAATCTTGACTGATCACTGTGCACTGAATAACCACATGCATCGCATGGAAATTATCCACCACCTTCTAAATGACTAAACTAAGAAAAATGAAACAAAATTGTTGAAGACAGAATTTCATATAAGTATACAATTTTTACCACACTTTGAAAAACAAGTTAATTCCATCAAGGAGGAGACATAATTTTTCCAAATTAGCATACATTTTAAACAACTTAAACGTCAAATTGCTTGAAAGTTTATAATGTTTCAAACTCGTACTACTTTTTATTTATTTATTTTTGTTGTTGATAATAGCAGCTTTTTTTATTTTAAACGACAATGTAATGGATTTTTATTGTTTTGAATTTACTTTTAAAATAACCTTAACTTTTTACGATTTTCATTTAATACTTTAAACAAAAACTCAATTCCATGCTTTTCGTGTCGCAAAGCCGATGCTGACGCGCATAAAATTTCAAGGATGACAGCATAAGTGAAATAATTATTCTTGTGCGATATGCATTTAGATTCTATCGGATTAATTTATCGCGCCCAGCAATCAAGTAGTGTTCACTGCGGTCAATAAATTCACGTGAAAAATCGTTTCTGAGAATACGTTTGACCCAAATTTTTCGATTCAATCTTGCCGAGAATTTGCAATAGCGTCCAGATTTCACAAGAACACCAAGTAAATATACAGACGTCCGTGTATAATGTTGTGTGTATAAAAGCATCATAGATGTTTTCATATTCATGAAATATATATTATGGATACAACATATGTTTACAGATTCTTGTATGAGCTTTGTACAGCCACCTACATAGAATTGCTTTGCTAATTGCATTTTACATTAAATTTTATCAAAATACATCTACTAGAGTTCGTAAATAATTCTAATAAACGTACTTGTCAAAATAAAAATTCAAGCCTGATCCTCATATCCAAATTAGTCATTTATTATAAACATTTTACGTCATACCTTTCGAAGGCATGTCTACTTGCTTCTAATGAATGCAACGTTATAGCATTCATTGAGAGCAAATGAAATTTTGCTTTAATTAACAGACTTTTTCTCTTACAAAAAAAATACAGACGCTTCCGCAAAGAAAAAGTAACAAAAAGAAAGTAACAAAGTGGACAAAAGACGCAAAGTACATGCTCAATATTCGCGACCACTCTCACTCTCAACGGTCGTGTACTGTCGCGATGACGTCAGAGGTGGGGCAGAAACTACCGACACATCGATCTGTGACGTAATAATATCAATACTTCCTGTGTGCACGATTCACAGCTTTTTCTCTTCAATTCTCTCTTGCGATATGCTTTAACCCAAACCGCCAAATGATCGATTTTGGTACTTTAGGAATTTAATATAAGCTCTTCGAGTTATGAACAATTTTTTTCCCGAATTTGTTATATCCTTTTAAATGTATCAAGACAAAAAATTGACAATTGTTTGCTTGTTATGTATTGGCTTTGGAATATCATCAAATGAATATTGTACATTGTAGGATTGAAAATGTGGTCATATTTTCAAAACAAATCAAATATTAATTGCTGAGATGGTAGGTCAAACGACTACAACAATTGAGTCGTACACCTGATCTTTTAATAGTCTCAGATGACACCAACACTATTGGCAAATGATATCAGATAATTTTGGTGGCAGCGACTACCAGACTCTCTATTTTTGACTTGTAATCTCCACTATTTTACTCTTCCCTAAGGTTTTATCTATGGTATCGACATTATAAGAAAATAAGTCGCCAAAAACACAATGATAAACTTGAACTGATAACAATGTCGCAACAACACAGTGCGGTATTGCCAAAATGCCAAATTTGCGGATTTCACAACGATGTCAACAATTGGGAATTCCCACACGTTAACCTGGAGAATTTTGCGTAAGGATTTGGGTCTGGGGTTGGGCCGGGGTCTTCTGTTTGAGCTTTTAAGCACTTGGAGGGTGGCCCTGATTTCGACCAAAAAAAAATCATGCACTCAGACGAGGCACATTTTTGGATAAATAACTTTGTTAATAAACATCCCTTAGAATGCTATTGCATCTCGAAAAAAAATACAATATGGTGTGATTTATGGCGTGGTGAGGCCATCAAATCTTATTTTGTCCAAACCAAGGAGGAAAGAGTCGTAACAGTCCATGGCAACGACTAGAGAGCCATATTACTGATATTATTGTTGCTAAAGCTCTAGAAGATCGATATTGAAGAAATGTGGTGCCAACAAGATGATGTACCACACAACTAATGCTACACTCGATTTACTGAAGGATCGATTTGACGATTGAATCATCTTATCGCGAGGATTTGTAAATTATTTTGACAGAGTGTAACCAGAGACATTTGAACAATATCTTGTTTTGAAGATAACTGCATTGTTCAAGTTTCAAAATTAAGAAAAACGTAAACTCATATACTAAACCGCTGTTGTTTTATTTAAAATTCAAATCGTGTTAGTTGTAATGGCACTGACCGTAAATACCTTTGTAGTAACGTTAGTCTTAGTAATCTCCACACATGATTGTAGTTTTTTTCTTGGCCTCACGTCCAATACTAATGTTAGTCAAACAAAAGTGAATAACTCAACATTTCAGCAGCAATATCACTTTAAGTTGTACACAAGGAAGCAAAAAGGAAATGATTTATCACAACCTATGATATAAAATTAATCTTATACAGAGAAGCCAACATGCCAGGAATTTGGACATAACTTTCCAAAAGAAGATTAGTGCAGAATTTTAAAAATTCTTAGGTAAAAATGTGAGATATTTTGAAGCTATGGTATTAATTTTGATGTATTAGTCTTAAAATATATCATACTCAGTGAAGTCAATCTTACAAGAGTTACTCATTGTTAACTGCATGATTATGCTATGCTCAGAAGTGAGGGACCAAAATCACATGAACTATAAAGAACTTTTTTCATTTGCAGACTTTCAATGTCTTGAAGACTGCACTACAATATCTTTATTTATTTTCGACATAGTAGTCAACGTTTGAAGTGTCTTCAGAAACGGCTGCGAAATTTGAAAATTTAATTTTGATCTAACACATCTAGTTTAGCAGTAAAATAATTCTGCTGATCTGGTTTCATATACAAGTCCAAATTATAAATACTTATTGATCGAACTATTTATTACCAGGGCTATGCATTATTTCTCCGCGTTAAGAACAGTACTTAAAAACTTAATTACAAAAGATTCGATAACCGGTTCCTTAAATGTTCCCAGTTTGAAATCAAATCTTGAATGATAATTGTTTAATTAAACTTTTGATTCCACTTAACACAAACAGAAAAAAAGAAAAATAGGTCAAGTCTCTGAAACACAAATCTAGAAGATGTAAAAAACGGAAACGCAAGAAATAAAATCGGAAAACGTTAACAACAGGGAATAATGAAAGAAACGAGATACGAAGTTTTATGTGTCCGCCTGACCTCAATTTTGGAACTTGCGTATAGCCGCACGCATAACCGACTAATAGCACTCTTGTATTTCACGTGAACGCTCACACATTTAGGCTTCGTAACCTATCGACGAAACAACCTATTGCCAAAATAGAGGTCTTCGCCAATCGCGAATAAGTCGCCGGCTCTGCGTGTTGTTGTTATTACTGCTTCTTACCGCAGTGAAAGTGACAACTGAAGGTTACGTCCATCACGACTTCCGTCCGCCGACCTGACGCAGACGTTCAATTGTTTTATTATTAACGTCTATTTCCTGCTGGAAAGATACCTATAGTCGTGTAATAATCGCTGGTACGCAATCTCGCATCCCGTACGAGGCTTCAGATAAAGGAATGAAGAAAATAGCTGAGATTGTCGGTATCGATTAAGGAGCGATAAATATGCAACGTAACCGACACTTTTTGATAAGTGATATTGATATGATGTTTACAGGGATTAACATTTTTTAGATTACAAAGGTGCAATTATCTTCAATGAGAATACGAGTTATTAAGAATCCTCCAAAAACTCACATGATTCCGCTTTCTTTCTAAGATTCTCACTAAAGTGTCGCAAGAGGTACCTTCCAGTGTAAAAAAGCTTCTAAACATCTTCAAAACTAGATTTTTGATTAAGGTTAATTTGCTATATTATTCAGAAAAAATGATTTTTTATTCTTCAAAGTATTCCATTATTGCTTGTTTAGTTTTGCAACCCTGGTGGTCCAAACGCTACGTGGATCTCGAAAGCATAAGAATAGATAATTCAACAATTTTCCAGGAACTCTATACTCGTTTCATTTGCATCACAAAGTATTTTTCTCATTACTTTACACACAAGTTCGTACGCAATCAATTCATGTATACACATGCCAAACACTTACAGTATGAGTACTGTCAGTTGCGACACAATGTGTACTAAAAGCGCCTTGCATTACAAATACATTGTAATTGCGGTGCCGAAAATTCGTGTGAATCGTTCAAAACGCTTTCGCTCTTACTCAGTTTCACTGCATTCACTTATAGGTTCCCGTAACTTCAACGTCTAGATTCTGTAGTCTGTGGTTATCTCTGTCTTGCACTACGAGATGATGTCAGAGACAGCCGGTTTTCAATCGGTGTATATGTGTACGGCTATGTTGAAACGGGGTATGTAGGTCGAATTGGCTTGTTGCGGCCACAATCTCGACGGAGGCCTCGCGCCATTCATTTTACGTATATGTCTGCGTTACGCCACATGAAATATTGTATGGCATGTGCATTTATTTCATTATCATATTGTTGTTATTATAAATATGGCTCCCCAAAAATTTATCGCATTTTTTATTTAAATTGATTGAGAATGGAAACACATTTGGTAATCATTTTTGGAAATTTTGTAACTACAAACTGTTTACGCTTTTTTAACTCCAGCATTATCAAGGATGATGATAAAGTTGTAAAAAATTTAATTCATCTAGTAGATTCTTTACCATGCGTTTTCCAAAAAATTGCAACCTAAATTTTGAACGCCTGGAGTTTCAATAATTTATTCTAAAACATTATACGGTATTTCCATAATCAACCATTACTAAAGCTTAGAAAATTTCGTAATACATATCGGCAACAATTCCAAATTTCACCGTCACGGCTAATTTAAGATATATCCCTTGTATCTGTGTCAGAGCGGTTTTTGGCAGACAAAAGAACCAAGCCCACACGCCTTGCAAAATATTCCTTTTGAGAGGCATATGTATACGTAACATAGCACCACTTTTAACCGCTGTACGCAATACTCTCGCATGTAAACACATATTGTACACAAAATATAGTTGTATGCCGATATATTATTAATTCCAGCTTATTGCCAATGTAATAACGTGAATTTGGGCACAGTTCCATCCGAAGTGAAAGTCATATTTCGATACGTGCATTCTATACAATGCACAATATTGTTTTAATTTAGTGTCATTGCCAACACTAAAAATATACCTCAGGCTGACAATACTTTTAATACACATCGATACTAAATTAGTTAGAGTTTTAAATTTGCATAAATCATCCTTAAAAATAATTGCATTAAATTTCCAGCTAATTTGCTTTTATTAATTACAAAAATGGAGTGAATACTGCTTATTTACATTTAGGATAGAGGTGCAAATAAAAACGGTTTACCGATGATTAAATTTGCGTTTTCAGCTTGTCTATTTTGGAACCACGACTTGTTTTGAAAGCAAACCAAATGGATTCGTGAATGAATTCATTAAAATAATTGATTCAGTAAGAGGTACGTTTCAGGTGAATGGCCGTCTAAATTGCATGTTTTTTCTTCGTATTCATTTACGACTCATGCATTTCAAACTGAATTGATCAAGTTTTTGGTATACACATATTTAGAAATTGGCTTGAATTACAATTATGATACACACCCCTCAAAGTGCTTCAGCTGTTTTATTTTGGGCTACATTTTTTGCTCGTAAACACACTACCCTTCCATGACATTAACCTGTCACATCATCCTTGCTCATAAATATATTTAGACACACATTTAGGTAGGATGTGAGGAGGAAGTAGGCAGCCTGTAAAATCAATATGGGTAATACGAGCGCAATATGTAGTCGAAAGTAATGATACCCTTCTTTTGTTTGAGTCGGTTATGTCTCTTTTGTTTTGGCGATATTATGAAAGAGAACGCGTACAAATGGAATTAATTAGGAGTGCAAATAAAGGGAAGTAGGAATGTTTAGGAGGTAAAAAAGATGAGCCAGAAAATGTTAAGCAACCTGAGTAGATTACTACAGTATAAAATTCTCTTTTGTTTATTTTTTTCGCCGATGGCTTTTAACAAGACATTTTTTATGAGCTTCAAGCTAATAAAATGGAACGTAAACACCAGGCACAAACCTTTTCATATTTTCAGGTTTAAGCATGTAATTTGCAGATTTGAAGCAAGTTAATATTGTAAATAGGTGGTGCATCTTCATTAGAAAGTCTTGAAAGACTAAATCGTAATAAAAGTCATTTTTTTAATACTCGCAACTAGTAGTTACATCCATCGTTCAAGTAATTTCACACACAAAAAAAATGAAATAAAGCGTCTTAAAGACCCAACGAACGAACGTAACATCAGTAGAAATTAATAATCTTAATAAATGTTAGCAATTGAGCCATAAATTCCTTTTAAAGAATTCCGACAATCTTAAAACTGCTCACGCTATTATACAATACAAACTTTATCGTTTAGATTTATCTGGGATAAATTATCGCTAACTTGATATACGACGATCATTCGTTCGAACAGGGTGAAAGATCCCACAAAGAAAAAGCTCAACGAAAGCTTAAAGATAAGACAGCAAAATAAAGCGAAAAAAAACACAATAAGGAATGTTGAAGGAAAGTTGTCCTATGTGCATGATTAGGAGAAATTCAACTATAGATACAGACGGCGCAGCCAGAAAGGTGGATAGTTAGTGGAGTTGGTGTTCGTTCATGACCTCGCATCGACGCGACGTTGACCCGAAACGACGCTCTAGACTCTAGTCTAGCCGTATCGATTCGGGATACGCCTTGCCCGGCCCCAGTACACCGTGGAAAGTGAGAGTTTTCGATTCCGCACTTTCGCTCTTCGTTTATGCTCTGCGGAAAATGGATTTTCCAAACACAGCTCCGCTACTATTGCGCTGAGAAACAGACCTCGTTTTATATATCGTCTGGGGTGGATTGGGAAATATTTGCATTTTTACTACTGTAGACGACAAGAAAGACTTCATCGACTCCGGGGATTTTGACTCGTTTTGTTGTGCGTTTTTTTACCTGTCAAATAGCAGCACGGAAACCCTTGTTCTTGTTGATATTTATGTTATACGCGAATGAAATTGAACGTGTACGATTTTTTCGACGTAGCATATACACAAACTTTGAAGTCCCAACGTAATAGTAACCAACGAAGTATCAGCAAATTACATTTTGCTAATTCAAACTGTACGAATACGGGGAAATTACATTTGGTAGCTTACTACTGTTAATTCCTACAAATTGGAGGCCATCATACTGAGATTACATAAAAATTAACTTGTTAAATCAACTGAAATGAACGAAGACTTCCTTCACATCTTTGATAGTCCTGTGAAGAACAAAAATTTGAAGGTGAAACAATTAATGAATTGGATATGAAAGAAGTAATTGGAACATATGTTACTGAAACTGATGGCATTCATATCTGATGCTGTACATGCCTCCAAATGAAATCAAGTTGCTTACTCGTATATTGCTAGCAATACAATTTAAATTTACCAGATCTTTGGCAATGTTTTCTTATAAAAATTTTGTAGTGTCATTGATATATCTATTCTGGAATCTGATTACTGGACATACATCTATATTTCTTCCATTATGCTCCACTTGACTAGTTTTTGTGCTCATCATTTGACTGTTCAGGGTGTATCAAGTGTTATCTACGATATGGTGGAGAGTCTGTAGGGGCACACACGGGTGTTTATCATGATGTAGAAATTTAATAACATCTTTGATTGTTCTGGTTGGGCATGCCGTATCGCAAGACTCCGTTTTGGGACCTTTTCTCCTTATCGTTTATATAAACAATTTAATGAACTATTCAGTACCTGATAAATTCCTGATATTTGCGGTAGATTACTTCTGTAGTCAACAAAATATTGTCGAACACGATACTTTTTCTGTGGTATAAGGTTGCAAATATGTTGAAGAACTCGACAAAAACGCAATCCCTGAGTTTTTGATCTATATGTGGGGATAATTCAAGCGTAGTCACTCTGCTTAGTCTCAATTTGGATGATAGTGTCTTCTATTTCCGTTATAAAGCAGCTTCGAAGTGTGGTAAATAGGGGACTTTGCCAAACTGAAACAGTGCACAAAGATGACTGGTACAAAGGCATTATGTGGAATGGGCCTTGAGAAACTTCAACGGGCATGCCTGATCTATCTATCTATTCTATTCAGTTAGGGTTGGACAGCTATAGTCCAGGCACTTGAGCTGGGTGCTCTTTGTACCATCCCTATTGAAGCCCTCATTTCCAGTTGAGAAGTTTACTGTCCTCTATAAAGTCCAGTAACCTGCCCACTGGAAACTTGAGTACTCTCGAAGGCTCCAATAGATCCTTTCCGAAATGTTTCTGCCTGAGTACCTTCAGTTCCTCACATGTGCAGATTACATGTAAACTTGTTTCCTCCTGTAACTCGCATCTCCTGCACCAGGGTTTGCTCACTCGACCCGTGTTGTATAAATGCTTCTTTAAGGGACAGTGTCCAGTTATCACACCAATAATGGTCTTAACTTGTTTTTTATTGCGTCTAATCAGGCTTTCAGAGAACTTAGCGTCCCCGTCCCCTATTAGCGCTTTAGTATGGAGTTGACCCTCAGTCGGCCTCCATTTCCTTACTCTTTCTTTATCTAAGCAAGACCAAATCGCCCTTCTAGTAGAATCGCTTGTGATTCCACATACGGGTTCTGGTCCTATGAAGTGTTTCCTAGAACCCTCCTTGGCTAGTTCATCGGCTATAATATTGCCTCTAATGTCCTCATGTCCGGGCACCCAGATCAAAGACACCTTGTTGTCTTATGCCAGTTATTGAGGTGCTGGGGCATGCCTTGAAGTACTCTATGAATGAAGGAAAGCTACAGCGCTTACCACTCCATCATAAAGGCATTAAATGGAAGGTTGTTCAAATTGCACATATAGTGAACTTTCTGGTGTGTTTGATCTAATAATAACCTTTTGGCCTTGAGTTGCTTTAGAAATTAACTTGAGAAAATGATTATAAATTTAATATAGAATTTAATCAAAGATCCCATTTGTAGGAAATATTGTCCGCCTGAAGCTTACTGTATTACAAATATCAATTAAGGACCATTTTGCAATGTGACACCGATGGTTAACAATGCATATGACAGATCGAGACCCATTTTACAATGCAACTCATAGTGGAATACCTTTTTTTACACGACTTCACATCAGTAAATTTTTTTTTTGATGTGTGGTGGGTGCTTAGTTGCAGTGACTCCGTAAGCTGTATTACTTGTCTGGCTATCACTGCAACTCTTGCGGTGTAGTTTAGTGTGTGTAAGTTGTGTTTAAATGGCTTTGTGACAGCATCATATCGCCTTTTATGATGCCGCGCTGTTAATCACTTTGCTCCCAACAGCGAATGGCAAGTCGATCCGGGATTAAACTCTCTGAAAAAATGTCACCGTCCCTCCAGAGAATTGAACCCCGGCACCTATCGTCCTCTCACAACAATAGTCAGCCGCCTAAACACTGCGGCCATCGACCCGTTAAATGAAATTAGTATTAAGAAAATGCCTGGAAGTACTGTTCTAACCTAAAAATCTAACTAAAAAAATTATACTGTGATAATATACAGATACAGATAATATACAGATACAACAATTTATATAAAAGTAATTACCATTACAAGATCCGTTGAATAATTTCATACTTTCCAAGGCTTTCGTGTAAAATATAGACACGTACTAAATAGGTGACATAAATTTGTCATAACTTCTCTTTAACACAATCAAAGATGCAGAATACTTCTCTGAAATATTCAGTAATCTTTTAGTGTGCCGTGTATTATATTTTAATTTGATCAATAACGTGTTTTCTGTGCCAGTTTACCACTACAACAATAAAATAATAAGTTCAAATGAATTTAGGTCAACTCTCCGTAATTTATTGACCTTCAAAGGAAATTGGTCGAGTGGTATTCAACTGAATCGTACTGTAATCTTAGAAGTTAAAGGCTCTTATTGTTACATCATTAATTCAAAGGAACCGTGTGGTTATTTACGAGGATAATAAAATTTAGTGAATTTGGGATTATTAGAACGGAAGTAAGATATATGTGTATAGGACTATAATTATATCGGTGATGTAGATGCACTACATGACAATAGTATGACCTTTATGTTTTATTAAATATAATACAATCACTAATTCTTTCTAATTTATTTTTTGTTACATCCTTTATACATATACGTTTCCATTTATTTTTATTTAAAATGTGATTATTTAAAAGCCGATTTCTACTCCGTAGCGATTATGTTTTTTAGGATGTAGAGTATTAGATAGTATCAACGCTCTTAACCTGCAAAAAAAAATTGATAACAGTACAATAACATTAGATGGAGCTAGATTTCTCGGAAACCGAGAACCGCAAATATCCCGACATATTTACACTTCACGCATATTCAAAATGAATCAATAAAACTATAAATAAAAACAGGGAGTTTACGTATTTCGCAAGGCTCTCGTCTGAGATAATGCGTTGCCCGTCTTATTTCTTAATATATTACAGGCCGCACTAACTCTACTGGCGTTCCGCTTTGACCGCGAAAATTACGTAAACTATAGATGACCCCTATATTATAAGAACGCGTAGTATATGTATTTCTAATGCTTGATCGTAAGTTTGTATTTTTTGCTGCTATTTTTTTCTGTTTTTGTTATTATATAAGAGTTCGTTACCCTCTAATTCGCAAGATTGTTTAGCAATTGTAATCTGCTATAAAAAATAGCTAATTATATTGAATTGTTTTAGTAAACTTTGTCAGTTAGGATCCTCTATAAATATATATGATGTATATGTATGTTAAACGAATGTATCCTGGTCTACTACCAAATAAAATAAAATAAACTTTAATACATTGAGACCTAACATTTCATCATCGTCTCTAGTTCAGTAAAGTATAGGATTTTATTCTTTAGGTCCGGATTTGTTTTCGTAGACGCCAAAAAATTCCGAATTAATTCAGATCTCCAAACAACAATTATTAGATCCAATTTTAATATTCTCCAATAGCTACTAAAACATTTTTAATTGTAACACTTTTATACTAACGAACACTGCCAATTGTGGCTATTGCACTAGCGTTAATTTGAAAGTAATATGGCCCAATAACGCCTCGACATCAAACTTCGCACCAAGCTATCACTTTTTGAATTATATCCATATGATAATTTTCTCCACAAATCTCGCAAATTTGTTCACTATTGTACTAACCCAAATGAAAATGAGCTCCATTTGCCCCACAATTTGCGCAAAAGCACAGAATGTTTTTTCTATATATATAAGATGAATTTGATTTCTACAGACTTGTTGTTCGGGACTATAAAATTCCTGTGACTTATTCAATTTCTTTTATTGTGGATTACACATATTTTTGTCTATAGAAAAAAAAGTAAATTAGAAATTCAGAAGCTCTGAAAAGAATAAGTTAAATTGCATTCCTTTTTTCCTGCCGAATAAGTAGGTATTAACTCATGGATCAGTTTGGCATTTAACCGTTCGTAAGATCTTTATGCAAAATTTGATAAAGAATTCTTAGTGGCATGACCATTTGTTCATAACAATACTGTTCGTAGGTATTTGGGCCTTGTAGCGCACTCTTCCTAACTAAAGCTATGTTTTCTTGTGAACGACTAGCACGAGAACAAATTTTTCCAACAATTTGATGCTTCGTTAATTAGATAAACGTTGATGTCATGACATTTATCAACTGCTTGTTATACCACGCGGTCAATTGGCAGGATTTTTATAAATTAAATTGCTATTGGAACACCTATGAAATAGTTGAATGAATTCCAATGGAATCATCACAATTTTCAACTCCCAATTGGCGGTAATTTGTCAACATCTTGAATACAGAAAATTCAGGTTCTTATTCCTAATAGTAGGATCAATGACCCAATATAATTTATACAGTACAGGTCAGAATTTCTTCCTTGTGTTGCTGTGGTAGTGCTTGATTATTGTACTTGTTACGTGAGTAAATATCAAACTATGTTCTGTTTCTGTTAGAATATTTCCGGATAAACTATCATTGTGAAAAACATCTAAAAGCTTCCTTCGTACTGGCATACATTTTTACATTTAATAACTTTACAACCGACCAGACTTTATATCACCACATAGGAATTGACAAATAACACCGAGCTAAAGGTTATTCATTTAAAAAGTAACAGAATTCCATTAGCATTTCTTTCTGGAACAGTTTTACATATATATATGTACATGAAATTATGTAAGGAGATAACGATTATTTTTACCTGATGTCCTTAACCTAGTTCACGACTTACATAAAACTTACGTAAATTGAACTTACATACATAAGCATTGGTACATAAAAGCGAAGTACAAAAGCAGATAAATAACATTTCTACATATGGTAAAGCAAGGTATCTGGGATAACTACGTAACGAATGTTGACCTAAAAGTTACGTGATGTTTCACGAAATTCCTGTATAAAGTGTATCAAAAATTAATTTACTTTCTGCGCTGATTGTGAGATTTCCTTGCTGGATGCAAGAAGTAATTATAAAATAATTTTTATGTTGTACAAGCTTGTTATGAAACGGGAAAAAAATTATATTATACGGTACTTGAATCTTTTCCGATCGAGTTGTAATTTATTCTTGCAGTATCTGTTTGTGTAGTTCTAATATTTTACATAACATTATGTAACGTCACTTAACTGTATTGATTTCAAAATATCTCTTATGTAATTCTCGCTGTGTAGTTTTTCTTCAGTTATCCTATCGTTTTAGAATGTATTATTTATTATAGTAAATATTTATAACTTTTTTTATGCGAGAAAATAAAAATATATTGATGAACAGTTATTAAATAGTTATAATTAAAATGGAATTCTGCAAGGTGCGGCCTTACAGCTTTGGTTGAGGTTCTTTTTTTCTACATATACATATTGCTTTTTATTATTTAATAATTATACAATAGTTATACAATTGTCCACGTATTTAATACATTGCCGCAGATACAAATGATTTCTTAGAGTTTATTAATTTAACATAAGAGATAACGCAAAATTAAAAAAGAATAATAAACACGAAATGCTAACAAAAAAAAAGACAAACAATCTAAAATAATCCTTGATGTAACTTTTTTTTTGTTGTCACTTCCTATTATGTTAACATAGAAAGCTATTAACCAAGGTTAAATTTACACTGCAGTCATTAGAGCTTAACAAAAAAAACTATTTAAATGCAAAGAAATGTGTCCGAATCTTCTTTTTTTTTCGTCTTGTACAACACTAAAATTATTGCCGTTCTAATCAATAACTTAATATTTATATTTTAAGGCGTAACCACGGAGCTAAAATGAAACAGGCAAATAAAAAAAAACGATCGCATCATGTTGTACATCCGTGAACTTTAGAAGATGAAGAAACTCGCGATTTCAATGAACACACCTAGAAACGTTTTTTTTTTTTTGTAAGGCAAGTATTTCATATTAATGTAGATTGAATAGACAGAAAAAAACATATTGATGGTAAATGATAATACGGTGTTTCCTCTTTCGTCAGTATAAGTAGGATCGATTTATATCTTTCCAGATTTATGATACTTAGTGATTTGTAATGACTTCTTTTTTTGTAAATCTTATACAAATTTGAAATAAAATGGTAATCTGTAATGTATGGATTAAAGTCCTAGCCAGTTTATTTTATTCAAAATTCTGATCGTGTACGAAAAAAACTGAAAAAAAAGTTAATCTATGTGTAGGCAAACTGAATATATCTTGTTTTCTACTTTTTTTTATGAATCTATTTCCGAAGCTGTATTGATGAATTCTTTCGTGCATAATGATTGTTAATGCTTAACTTATAATACATACGTATTTTATGTTTACTATTAGTTGTTTTGGAACCAAAACTTTCATGATTTTATTCCTCTTAGAGGAAGTATTATCTTCAGTTACTTCTTCAATCTATTCTTGAAACGATTTTACATTTTGAACAGTTTGGATACTTGTAATGCAGATATTTCATAATCCAGAAAAGCAGGGTTCTATAAATTTGACTGATCTCACTTCTATAAAATCTAGGGCCAAGAAGTATATTAATTAAAAAAGAGTGATTGGAATATTGGTCGCCAAAATAATTTTAATTATTAAAAATCATAAAGTAGATATGTCCAGGTTTTTGAAATTTATGCCACATTTGTGTGTTTAGTAAATATTGAATTTATTATACATATGTTCCTTTACGTCATATTTATCACGCGCCACAGGTGTACAGTATTATCCACGGGTCAACCTAGACCTACATTCCGTAAACCAAAATATGTACATATCCAATAATAAAGCCGCAGTATAATAACCAGCAGCGACGATAATAATAATAAACATTAACAAAATCAACTGCGCAGGTGATTATGTACAAACACACAGATACAAGCCTATAGATACAAATTCTAATTCGAAAATCCTCCTCTCAATTATGATGGACGTATTGAGGTTACGGAGATAACGAATTCCTTGTAACACTATTATAATGGGCCTGGCCGTATATTAAGTCAGAGTCAGGCGAATGATGTAACAGTAATGCGTCTTGTATACATATACATATGTATGTATACATATACTAGTGTGTTGTAAATCTACCTAGACGATAATCGACGTTCGTTTGTCGAATGGAGATAATGGATTCAATATAAGTTTGGAAACCCATGAACTGTTAAATAGATAAGCAGGAAGTATTGGAAATCTTCGGAATTATAAACAAATTATCATTTTAAAGCATCCATACGCTTGAAGAATTGCTTTAAATGTAATTTTCAGATCATTATCAGAATCACTCCTTGTTAACTTTATAAACTGTTTATCCCCTTCCTTCCTTTTGTACTCACAAATGAGCTGTAGTTCTTAAGTTCATTCGAAAGAATATTCTGGCATGAGGGTCGTGCTAGTCCATCTTTGCGTATCTCTGGATCTGTACGTATATATGTATATTTCAGCTCCACAGTTCTTCGAGGCTCCTGGCTTCAATTTTCTTGATAACTTCTTTCGATTTTATTTGAGCCTTTGCTATGCCTTTCCAATTCCTTATTTGGGTGCCCTCTTCTTCTTCTAGCTCCTATCCCTCCGAATAAAGCCTTTTTAGAATTTCTGCAATTTGGCCCAACTGTCTGGCTCTATGGCCCTTGATATTTTTGATTATCTCATTAGTTGTACATGGTTTCCAAGAATTGTCTCGTCGTCTTGACTCCTCCAAACATTTTCATCAGAACTTTTCTCGTGTCTCAGCTCTCTCGAAGACCTCTATTTTGATTGATCCTCGAGTTATCAAGTTTGATATTGATAGTTACTTCAAGTACTGGATACGTCTCTCAGAATAAAGATCGTATTGATGAACATCTTAGAGAATTTGTATGAAGTTATCGGTTTCACCAGTTTGCCACTGATACAGGAAGTCATACATCTATCCAAACACGTCGATGTATACTGTGCCACTAGTGAAGTACAAAAAGGCATTATCGTAGCCCTTCCCAAAAACTAAGCTAAAGAAGCGTTCTGAAAGCATGTGTAATTATTTAATGACTGGATTAATGTGGTCATGGTTATTATAAATTTTACTTTTAAATTACTTTGTGTTGGGTGTTGAAACACATATATCCAACATTTCAGATTACCAAAACAAGCTGTATGTAAGAGATGTATTTCCCCATTCTGTATTAAACATACATATTTATAATCTAGGGTATGTAAATGTGTATATAGGAAAATGTGTATAGGGTATATGCCGGTATTATGTATCCGAAATCGGAACGAGAGCCAGACGGTGTAGATTACATGCACACAGTATCTACGAGTACATACAACAACCTGTAATAAAATCAGTGTTAGACGAAGGCATTTCCATTTGGGTCAAGGAAGCTTTCACTTCCTGTTTTCAGAATGTTTCTGTATACATTCGAATGTTGTTGTTATTATTAATTTCAACCAAGTAGAACCTGTTGGCTATTAGATAGATCGCGACATCTGTTTGAGATGTAATCAACGAATCTTGTAAATAACATTCATTTTCATTAAGGATATAAAAAATTAACATATTGGATATGTAAGGAATTGACGTTTATAACTACCGAACTCTTATGAAGATTCGATGTTAACTAATTTATTTCGTATAAATAAATCATAAATATAAACGCTCCGTTTCGTAAGAAATCTGTTAGTGAAGCATTCCATGCTAATTACTTTCATGAACTTGTACTTCTAGTTACATACAGTCACTGATATATGTATACATAGGTACGTACTTCGTTTAATACATAAAATTTACATTGTGTTATTTAGACCGTGCAAAATATGTTGAGCATTTGAACTTGAACATAATAGCGTCAGCACATTTCACTATTAGAATTGGATGCATAAGTTTCATTTATCTTTAAACATTCTCAAACATCAGATTTAGCCCGAGGCAAGTAGAAATTTTTCGACAGCACATTGAATTGCGTCTATATCTGTATTATTATTGCTGTCTGTAAAAGCGGAAGTGAAAGGAGTATACATATTTCTGTATTTTAATATGTATTGTTAGTGTATCTGTACGGAAAGCTTACTCACTTATAGCGATTAAATTTCCATATCCGGACCATACGTGCTCTTTAGTTGCAATCATTTATGTTAATTAAATATTTGCGGTGTTTTAGTTCTTGAGGGCTTTCCAACATAATTGTGTTTATTCTGAGTTGGTGCAACCTAGAAAAATAAACTAGGAAACTCCTAAGATATACAGGGCGTGACTATAATAAATTATTAATATTAATTATATTTAATTAATATTACATTATATTATTAATGGTATAATTGTATATTTCTTGCAGATGGTGCGAAGTGGGAATACGAACACTGTCACACAAACGGTAGTCGAAATAGGAAGTCACCGTCTCCAGTACCAAACGGCAAACTTAACAACTACATCTTGGGAATCAATCCAGAATTTACAGTGGCCCCATTACCACACCATAGAATATCTTGTGCAACGACGACTACGGGTAAGTTTGAAACAAAAGTAAAAAATGAAACTGCAAATTGAATAATGTAACAAACCTGAAGCTGAAAATTATTTAAGTTTGACAAAAAATTATAAGGAAATCGGTATACCTCTTTACAAACCTACACCAATTTGTACTTTAAATCCTGAAGATACTGTGTAGGTTAAAAATTTTTCTTATGCACTGCAGGAAATACACACAAAATTTCGTTTACGACTAAAATCAATAAAACTAAAACTACCACTAAACTTTTAAATAAACTTTAAATCTATAACATTAACAAAACAAAGAAGCCAGGATAACATTTGCAGCACAAAAAATCTGCCCCGAGCTTTAAAATCAATAACAAAAAAAAAGGAGCGCCATGCTGTATGCCTTCAAGAACCGCTTCCGCTGTTCTGCTGGGCAGACAAATCAGAGTGATTCATTCGAGACTGCATCTCAAAAGTGAAAAGTTGTTTCTCAAATTCGAAATTGCCTGCGAGGTGTGTGAGGTGGTGAGTGATTTAAAGCTCTCGTTTCTTCCACCTAACGTGATAAACCTTCGACAACCAATGAACTAAGATGTAATTGAATGCTTTGGGAAAAAGAAATGTCAATAGTTTCTTTCGAAAATTCTTCTTAAACTAAAAAACGACAAAGGCTTATCATTATTATAAATACCTACCTTACGGACCATCAGCATGAAAGATGTCACTTGTATGGTAGAGAAGGCTACAATAGATGGGGACAATACACCAACCCTATTGATTCTGAACCAGAAGACGGTGTCTTCAGCTACTGTGTAATTATAAATAGGTACATTAAACAAGATTAGACCGGATGACTATTAATAATAAGCTTGAAAAAGCAATTATTAATGACAACAATATTGCTTAGTCTATTATTTATCAGAAAAATAAAAAAGAAAAAAACGGACCTAAAATAAGCCACACTGAAGGAAAGCCAAGTTTGCAACTAGCTATTAGGTACATATATCCAACAATAATACTTACATCAAGAATTTTTTCGATTCAAATCCTTCATTATGTTAGAAAGTTTGAGAAACCATAGATTTAAAAGTTTAAGACAATATTTTTTGAAATTCATAAATAATAGTGAACAAATTTTGCAAATACAGAAAAACAACATACATTCATACAATGCACAAATTTGATAATTGCATTGATGCTCGTAATTTTCGGTTTTTACGTTGAAGAATTTTTTTACTCGAAATTTTTTGCTTGTCATTAGATAACAAGTAATTATATATATCACTTTATGTACGGTAATATGTAAATCAAAATTACACGTTTCTACAATTACATTTCATTCCGAATCCATCAACACTTCAAGAAAATAACTACATGCATATGTATATTTAACACTCTTGTACACACACACACAGCGTCATGCGTTGGAAAACAAAACACGTTCGAACCAAATTTCCGGTTATTCATTCGACTCACCTAAAACAACAACACAATAGACTTCCTCAATCAACGAAATAACTCAGATAAGATGGACGTATGACTTATCGCGGATGAAAATCAATCATAAAGAAATCCCAACAGGTGTTTACTTGTTGCGCTGTTGTTAATGCGTTGTTTTCCTTCTTTCCGATACGATGTATAAAGGTGAGACAAGAAAAAAAAAACTTAACTACCATGGAAAACAGGAAATGATTAAATTTAATTATGAGAGGAAATATAGCGAGAAATCGACTAAAACGCTTACAGTATTAGTGTATTCTGTTCACATGAAGAATACAAAACGAATTTTTTTGATGAAATATCACGAGTTTTTAAATGTAATATACATATTTGAGAGGGTGACATTATTTTTGCATAC